>CAJQUW010005008.1:0-92755 GCA_907163375.1 Prostheceraeus crozeri
TCCAGAGAGGGGCGCTGTGCGCAGTTGGGAGGATTCCTTACTATTTCAATTGTTCAATCACCCAAAGTAAAGTGCCGTCAGTTTTCAAAAAATGCATTGTTTCACCGGTTCCGAAATCTACGCCTGCTTCTATTGACCAACTACGTCCGATCAGTTTGTTATGTACACCAGCAAAGTTTTTAGAGTCCCACGTCCTGAATTACACGAGAGAACGCTTTCAGGATGATGGTCCTAATTTTCAATTTGCATATAAAAAAGGCTCTGATACTACATGTTGCCTGACAAACATGCACAATGCTGTTACTGGAATTCTAGATCGCTCTGAAATCGGCTGCTGTATGTTATTGAATTATGATTTTTCGAAAGCTTTCGATAGTATTTGTCATAAGATTTTGATTGAAAAGCTTTGTGATTCAAATTGTCCTTGTGGTTTCGTGAAAACGCTCTTTTCATATTTGAGTGATCGCTATCAATGTGTTAAGTTGGGCAGTGTTTTGAGTTATCCTTTGAAAGTCACTAGTGTTGCAGCTCAAGGCTCTTTGTTAGGACCTTTTCTTTTTACATTTTATTGTAAAGACATCAGGCCCTTGTCTAAAAATACGATTGTATCTATGTACGCTGATGACATTTGTGAAGTTTGTCCCATTTTTTAAGAGTCTATTTCTGAATCCATCGAACTTATGTTGTCTGAATATAATTTCATCAAAGAGTGGTCCCTGTTAAATAGGTTGAAGCTGAATGCATCTAAAACGAAAGCACTATGTATTAAGAAACGGAATTTTGAAGTCTACTTTCCTTTTCCTTTCCTTGTTGTTAAAGAGTTGAAGATCTTGGGTGTCGTCTGGAATGATAGTCTCACTTGGGTTGATCATTTTCGAAATATTTTTAAGATTTGTTCAAAAAGGTTGCACATGTTGAAGATCCTACGTAACATACTAAATCATGACGATCTATGGTTTGTATTCAAAGGTGTTATTCAAAGTGTTCTGATGTATTGTACATGCTTATTCGGCATATTAGACACTGAATCTTTAAATTTCATCGATCGCCTATTTAAGCGAGCGCGTAAATTGATATGCCCATTCCAATGTAATTGTAGAAACTTTTCGTCAACTTTTCATGAAGAACGTTTGGCGGCCTTCCGATCATTGTTTTACAAATGTCAAGCTGAGAATCACCCTTTATACTCCATTGTACCGTGTTATGACTCTAAAAGACTAAAAGTTCAATTTTGTCGAACATCTTTGAGACAAAATTGTTTTGTTATTATGTCAACGTTGGTAATCAATGAATTGACTGATCTCATTTCTGCTGTTCCTTCATGACCTGTATCTAATCTTGACGCTTAAAATTTTTGATTTTCATTTGGTAAATATATACATTATTCTATTCTATATCATTTAACGCACTGGAGAGAGATTTATTTGGTTGGATAATCAGGTTAGCTTTTTTATCATATTTGCCAATAAGCTTGTGAATTAGTTTGTTAGTCTCATCATTTACAAAATATAAAGTTAAATTAGGTTTGTACTTTATAGGCTATATTGTTTTTCTTATTTTTGGTTTTTGGTTATTTTTGTTCACAAGAAATTCCTTATTGCTGATGCCGATGTTGCACCAAATATTTTTGAAAGTCTCAATTTCAAGGAATTTCATAGACAACGTCATACTCTCCAAGAAAAAGGTGATAACTTCGTCGTTTGGACATTATTTTGATTTTCTTTTCGTCATTATCAATGTATACCGCATGCTCAAATGTAGCATATTAAAATGTTATGTATAAAAATACATTGTGAAAATGATAATGCAGCTAATATTTGTATTTAATTCACAAGGAATACATCATAAAATCATTTGACATAAGGTCATTTTGATTGGAATAGAAATGAAATATTGATAATGAAAATATGATATGGCATGCTTTCTTTCCTCAATATATCCTGTAAACTATCTTCAACGTTGAAATTTTTTCGAAAAATTCCCTACGACTTCTTCTGACTATCGGCAGTGAGATATCATTTGTGTCATAAAAGGCAGATGGGCAATTCAAGTCAGAATGTAAAGTCTTTCTGTCTCTCGTTTGAAATCCTTGAACGCTTTGACTGTGTTTTTCTTTTTCATGCAGTGTATTGAGTTGCTGGCATTGAACCAAGGATGTCCAGCATGCACCGATGAGTCCAATATCAAAAAATAATTTCTTCATTGCATCACAAATCTGGATTCTGTAAGCATATCAGAAAAAGTAAAAGCAAAATGCATTATTGCACTGGAGCACCAATGTGTTTTTTACAGGAATCTCGAACACGCAGACAGTGTGCAATATTACACTCAATGCTTCTGAGCAATTTTGCGCATGATTGGTGCGCAGCATTAGTAAATTCTCATAGGTTGCATCACAGCCGATTGCACGAAATTCACGCTTTTGCAAATATGAAAGTTGTTGCTGATGTTAAAAATGTAAATTACAAAATCATGGACATGAATAAAGCAACTATTAGCGCAGAAATGGCAACATAATTGTTGAAAATTAAATTGTCGAGACAGTCAAAGCGCTTTAAATTCTCAATTAAATCTGTGGATTCACCTTGATGCTGTGCTAATGGTTTATTTTATGTGTACATTCCACCTCAGATAACAGTTTAAAAGAACATGTCAACGGATTCTTAGTTCGGGTTTCTTAGCTCAGCTTTCGGATTGCAAAGACATCTGAAGTTCCGATTGAGTTTGCAATGTGCTTCTTTGTAACACTGTCTAGAACTTTACATTTTGAACTGTTAAGGTGGAGATAATTTGAAATAAACTGTTGATTAATTATCAACAATTCTAATTTGGTTTGTTCATAATGATTATGCTTGTTTGAGTATTACTTGAAATGAAGCTTGGATATTAGATATTCATGTGCATATTTAAAAGTGAAATTTGACCGCTGTAAATCTTCTTGAATTTGTAGCAGGTAGTCATACAATGCATCATTGCAAAGTAATCAGCGTTTAGATGATGCGCCGAAAAATGTGAGACAACCTCTCTGACGTTCGCATCTCTTGATTTTTTTCTAAATATGCACTACATAGGCTTAAAGAACACCGGTATGTTTTAAAACAAGCCTTTCTTCTTTTTAAATATTTTCAAATAATGACAAGCGACACACACATATACTAGACTAACTTACTAACTACACGCCTGTGCCATAGCCAACAACGCGGAAATCATTGCAGTCACAGAAAGCTGGCTAAACAATAACATTGACGACGAAACAGTCAGCATCCCTAATTTCAAAATTGTGAGAAATGACAGACCTGACCGCGTAGGAGGTGGTGTTTGCCTATACATCAGAGACGACCTCACTTTCAAACTATCTTCCACCTTAACGACAAACACTATATCCATATTATGCGTGACCATTTGTTACTCTTCGAAATCAATAGTTGTCGTGGTCGTATATCACCCTCCGAACGCAGAAGATTATACAACACTTGATTTCCTAAACAACTATATCTCCAGTGAGATTAAGGAGACCTTAAACATAGTGATCGTTGGTGATTTCAACAGCCTCAATCGCAGCCATAACCTCAACCAAATTGTGAAACTTTCCGACGAGGAAAGAGGCTCACCTAGACCTTATCTTTTGCGACCTTCCCACTTCAACATGGAGATTTCGAAACTGAGTCCCATAAGTCGTGGAGACCACGCATGCATTTCAGTGACCAGATATCCTCGGCGACAAATCAAACTCCCTCACCAAGAACACTGTGAAAGAAGACAAGGAAAAAGGCATTGCGTTTGCTGGTCGAACAGGACTGGGGTGACATCATGACTGAAAACGACGTAGACAAGCAAGTATTGTTATTAAACAGCACCATTGGCCAAGTATTAAATCAGTCACGCCACTATGTAACAATTTTCATCAGTGCAACAATCTCCATGGATAGATGAGACCATTCTAAATGGAGACGGGCCAAGACAGCAGCATTCGCAGCGAAACATGAACAAAGTTGCTTTCTTCAATAACCTCATCAATGAGCGGAATAACAACAAAAAGAAAAAATTGTCAACTCGAAGCTGAACGGAGAGATCAAACAGGCAGTGGTGGAGAAACATCAACCTCCTCAACAAACGCCAAACCGAGCAAACAAATTCTTTAAAGCCATCAGCCCAGAAGACTCAGCGGAAAGACTCAGTTCCTACTTCGCATCCACCGCGGACTGCCCACAACTGGGAAGCGATCTGGAGTGTCCTTTCAACTCTCACCTACACCTCCATCTGAATCTGAAGTGCTGAAACTACTAGAAGCCTTGATAATAACAAATCGCCAGGCCTAACCAACATTCCATCGCTACTCAAGCGAGGGAGGTACGCAATCATACGTCCTTTCATGTCCATAGTCAATAACATCTTCTCAACTTGCAACTTCCCTAATACATGGAAAATAGCTAAAGTGCGTCCAATCCCGAAAAGACTTGTCCTTCCAAAGCGACCGACTACCGCCCGATATCCCTTCTCGAACCACTGTCGAAGATCACTGAAAAACTAATCTGTAATCGTTACCGTCGTGAACTGACAAATCACCTTTCCAGCCAGCATGCTTACATCGCTGGAGGTGGCACTACATGCGCCCTGATATCGATCTTCGACAAATGGACCAAAGCACTCGACGAAGGAGCTCCATATGTCTCATGGCAGAGTCAAAGGCTTTTGTTAAAATGCATCCTGACCGGCTACTGGTGAAGCAGAAAGAGTATGGAATCAGCCCCGCTCTCATCTCCTTAACTCGAAGCTTCCTGACTAATCGACGAATAACAGTATTTTTCAAAGGCAGCTACTCGAACATCAAGGAAGTGCATGGAGGTGTGCCTCAAGGATCTGTGCTGGGTCCGTGGTTGTGGATCACGTACATCTCCGACCTTAAACCTTGCACTAACTATGACCTTTATGCTGATGATGTAACGATGTCCATCCTAGAACGGAACAAAACTGCCATCAGGGAATCTGCCCAAAACTCCATCAACAACATCACTCAATGGTGAAAACCAATGTCCAAAAAAACGGTCGAGATTGATATCACCGCAAGATCAGATAGAAAAGTCCAGCCCCTATCATCAACGGAAACGCTATAAATCAAACAGGTGAATGAAATCAAGCTCCTCGGTGTAACAACTGACAGGCATCTCACATTCACCAAGCACGTTGAGAACTGTCGCAGAAAGGGAAAAACGAATATTCTGGTTGAGGACATTAAAGAAACACGGAGGCAGTGACACCGGACTGATCCAATTATACAGTCAAACAGCAGTCTATTCGAATACTACAGTCACACATCAAGATCAATCATCGACGAGTGGAGAAATGCGCCCTCAAGGTCATCTTTGCAGACCTATCGTATAATGAAGCCCTCAAGAAATGTGGTATGGCCCCCGATCCTGACCCACCTAGAAGGCCTTGGACAGAGGTATTTCCTGGGCATGCGAAAAGCTGTCACCCTCTCCACCATCTCATCCCAGCCAAAAATGAAGACACTTCAGGAAGAAAAACTCGCACAGTCATCATTTACGTGTACACAACACCGCAGTGCTGTCTCAAAGGAACTCAACTCGATGGCAGCATGAATGGAGAGTATGATCGCTTCTGAGTATGTTTTGACTTTAGTATTAAAATGTCTGGCGATGACTGTCTTGAATTGTACGATGATGTCATTACGATTGTAAACCACATATACTTGTTTTGTTATATGGGTAATAAAGCTATCTCTCTCTCTCTCTCTCTTATGCAAATTTTATTAATTTAAGATCAATCTTCCTTTTTCGCTCAATTTCATCCATACACTTTTGGGTCAGCATTTCGCAGCACTCATAACTGCAAAGATGTGCAAACAAAAGACCAACGCGTTCCAGCTGCTGCTACTCCTAGCCTTGGACATGACGAACAATACCAATAACCCTGCACATTGCGCCTTAGCTATTTTGAATAAACTTTATCTTTGAAAATAGCTCGGCCTTAGATGGCTTAATTAATATTGGCTTTCAAGCTTCCTTTGCTAGTACTTAGATGAATTCGACAGTCTAGCGCAATGCATTGAAGAAATCAACGAAAGAAGGAATTTTTATGACCTCGTTGTTAATGATATTTGTATATTATATACTGTATATATGTATATATGTATATTTCACCTGCACGTTGTCGCAAAAGCATTGAGCGTTGGCAATATAATGGCTGCGGCGGATGGAAGATTTACACAATCCAAATATTTTTGGTTCGATACAAAACAAACTGGTGGCAAGTCAAAATGGTCCTCTTACAAAATTTCCTCAAAATGGTGACAAAGCTCCCCGGAAAAGTCTCAAAATAAAATTATCAAAAAAATTTACGCGTACTTTGTATGCGGTGTCGAAGAATCGCCCATCGATTGGACGAAATTCAGTAATGAACATGCGGCAGAAGATGAAGCAGTTGAGGGAAGTACTTTATTCTTCTAAAACAAAAAAATCGTGGTCCTCAATTTTTGATGTGATGCTTTTATCCGGAAATAATTACTGCTGATTTTCTTCATGTTAATTAAGTTCAAATCGATTTCAAGGTCATAGCTTGACTAAATTCATTTTTAATGAATGTTTTCGGAATCACTTCGATAAATTTTAGATAGAAAATTCATGAGTTTTTATATGATACAGAATTGTTTCATAAAAATGGATCACCATAAAACATCGCCGTAACTTCCACTTTGTCTAAACTCCGCCAAACTTGAAAGAATTTCTCTGAATTTGGATGATATGTCAGTTGTGCTTACTAATATCATTGTTGGACATCTTCAGTTTCAATATTGAGATGTTTCCAGTTATAGATAAAAAAGTAGTAGATAATTTGATTTATTGATCTTCATTTAGCAATGTATACCAAATCTTATAAAATTACATTTGTTTCCTTTGTTATGTTTGTTGTTGTTCTTACAATCCAAAAGTATCAAGCAAAACAACAAATAAAGAAAAGCAAAACATCAGAGCAGTCCCCCCCCCCCCCCCCCCCAAGAACCATTATACATCAACAATATGTACCTAATACATGTGATTAACTGGACTTCATGTTTCCATAGCCTTCCTGACTTCGTTGCGGTGGGTGTTGGCAGCACTCCTGATTGCTGCTTTCTAGAAATATTTCTCTGCTTACCGTTTGACAATCCAACAAACAAATGAACAATAACGAGATCGCATTCACAAAAGGCAAAGTGTCAGCCTTGCTAGAACTAGGGTTATCTTTGCGAGCTACAAGCAAGCGACTAAATGTCCCTTACACAAATGTGCATCGATGGCATAATGATGATTTTCGACTCTGTCGTAAAGAGGGCTCTGGCCGTCACGCAAAACATCCAACGTAGAGACCGCCTAATTTTGAGATTTGTTTATAGTTGATCCAAGTCTTCGATAACTGAGATGGCTGACTCGTCTATCTCTATCTCTAAGTCCACTAATCGTAGAAGACTTATTGGAGCGAAATTTCAAGCAGCGTTAAGAGGCCGAATTATCAGATCAGCATTCAAAGCATACAAAAAGACGTCTCAGATGGGCAATGAGTCATTGTCAGGGGCGAAATCAATGGGTCGGGTTGTTGTCTGATGAAGGCATCAGTCGTCTGAAGGATAGTGATGGTCGATTGCGATAATGGATAAAATCTGTTCAGGAAATTCCGACCATTTTTTACATCGTCCCCGGGTTCAAGGTGGTGCGACTCTATGTATGGGCTGGCTTTTGGACCAATGGCCGCTCTTGAACTTCACATACAGCAAGGGAACCTGAATTCGACGTATGGAATTGTTTTACGAATATGAACATTGGCCAAATGACCTGTACCTACTGTTGGCGTGTATCACAATTAGGTCACTGTTAAACAGAGAGTGGGAGTAAGTTAGATCAAGTCAAAACATCACCGATACCATGAATCAATGCCTAGACGAATTGGTAATGTCCTTGACAATAAGGGCAGGGGCCACAAAATATTAGCTTCTTGACGAACCGTTACTGTATCATAGCTTATCAGATTATATAAGGACATTTAAATATATTAGGGACATGAAATAACATGAAACATGCTTTCTGTATCATACTTATGTCTTATTTAGTCAAATTTTAGGATGATCCACTTTTTATGAAACGGACTGTATTTAACCCTTTCAATCATATTGCGTCCATTTGGCAATAGTTCGATCCGCATATTTTGGGACAATATCGAGCTATTCCGAGAACGGAAAAAAAGAAAGAGGAGATCAATGCGATTGCAGTGGTACCTCCACAACCTCGCACGGTGTCTAGAATTGATTTTTGATTGTTCTAGCATTTGATTTTTGTTCAAAAGGCTTTAATTTTGAATGTAATTTAAGAATTGAAGGGTTAATTTACTCTTCTACTAGTTACCAGTTTCTACGAAAATTTGATATTGCTGATTACGCAGAAAAATTTAGCTATTCATAAAAGAAGTAAAATAAAAAATAAGAGACAAATTCAATATTGAAGGAAAACTCAGCCGTAAATCTGCAGCTATGTAATGAATATTTCTTATTTTTGTAGAAGAATTTTGATAAACTTAGGAGTCGCATATTCTCAATCGGTTAAGCAGTCATTAAAATTAAATAGAATTCTTAACATGTCAAAGAATTTCAAAAAATCTCATTATTACAAAATTGACCAGAAACCCGATTTTAAGTAGCAGATTTGGAATGTATTTGACAACTTAGAACGGGGAAATAAACGAAAACAGAATGCTTAAGATCAAATGAATACCCATGTAGTTTGCATGCACGCAAAACGTTCGAAGTCCGAATAAAATACTTATGCTGGAGCTTCTTTTACAAGTGGCAATATGCTTTCGGTCAATGCAGTTGGCTTGGTTTGACATCAAGGATTTATCTGAAGTGGGTGTCCGCTCTCCGGAATAACGACTATAAATCAATCTTGGTCCAATTGGTAGGTCTAGCTATTTTGTCTCTATGCTTCGACAGTTATTGATTATTTGTATTGAGCATGCACTGACTTTTGAAAGCATGACATAATTATTGTAGGCTTATTCAGGCTATTTACGCTTGTAAATGTGCGGTGTAGAATGAGTGGTACTCGAATAAATGATTATTGTAAGATAGCCAAATCAAATAGGTACTGTTTGAGAAGTCAAGTACAGGAGTCAGAACTGAGGCTGGTCTCACGGAGCAATTCAGCGTTTTAGTTGCTGTTCACCAGAGTTCGGTGCTTTGCCCGTTACTTTTCAACGTTGTAATGGACGCTATCGCCAGGGACGTCGGGTGTGAACTACTTTGGAACCTCCTCTACTTGGATGATTTGGTTGTGTTAGCTGAGTGAAGACGAACTGATTAGAAGAGTGACGAACTGGAAGAAACGGCTGTCTACAAAAGGCCTAAAGATCAATGCAGTCTAGTCCAAGGCAATGTACAACTGATGGCAGTGAATTGATTGCTAGTGGTGAATACCCGCGTGTGGTCTGCTGTCAAGGTGTCGGTAACAACTCGATACGTTGCACTACATGCAAATTATGGGTACACAAGAAATGCAGTTGTATTAAAGAAAACCTCGCTCAAGCAAGTACGTCTTTCGCATGCAAAAGTTGCAAAGGTGGGATACAGAAGCCTGTTGAGATCGGGCACATTGTGAGTTACTTATAGATGATGAACCGTTTGAGGTTGTGGACCAGTTATGTTACCTGGGCGATGTCATCAGTGGCGCTGGAAGAACTGAGGCAGCGGTGGCTGAGAGTGAAGTGCGCTTGTTCAGAGAGCTGATGCCTTTCCCAACCTCTCGAGTCCAATCTCTCAAGATCAAGTGGAAAGTTTTTGACGCTTGTGTACGCGGACGCTCATAGTGCGACAACGAAACCTGGTCTGTGAAAGGTTTTGACATCAAACAAATGGGAAGTGCTGACATGAGGATGATAAGATGGATGGCTGGCGCGTCATTGCGAAATCGTCGCAAAAATGAGCATATTTGACTTGCGATAGGTCTGATTTCGATGCTCAAATCTGTTCAATGTGCACTTCAACAAAACCACTTACAATGGTATGCGTACGTGGTGAAGAAAGATCGACAAGAAAATGTCAGAAGTGTAATGGATCTAAGCGTGAATGAGGTTCATAAGAGAGGAAGACCGAAGAATACCTGGTCGGAAGTGTTGAAAGCTGCAAAAAAAAGAAAACCTTAAGTGGTGAAGACCTAAAAGCTGCAAAGCTCCAATCTAAAGACGCGGCCAACCCTCCGATCCGGGGAAAAACAGACTTTAAATGGGTAGCATGTGCAAGATACCGATCAAAATCAATTTTTGTCGAAACCAACACCGGAATATGTCTCGAAAGTGCCTCAACAAAGCCGCTCAGGATCTGAAACAGAGATCAAAGCTATTTTTGATATAAAAAGCCGAAGCAGAAACCTACATTTACACCAAGTATTTCCATAACCAAAATGGAAATTCGCTGATATACCTGCTAATCTTCATTCAAAAAGGCAAATATGAGTTTAGTCTAATTTAATATCTAGTTTTGAACATGTACACGTCATAAATCGAATTGCAAAACTGAAACTTTGATGAAGTCACATTGTTTTGTCGAATATTCTTTTTTTAATGAAAGCTTAAGGAAAAAGGTCGATCCTATGAACCAAAGGTATCCGTCAGCAGAAAATCAAAAGCAAAGAAGCAGAAAATCAAAGAAAGAAATGTGGGGATGCTAAAAGAATATAATTAAAAAACAAAACAATTGCATCATCTTAAAAGCTTCAACACTGACAGATTCGTTCTCTGTGCTAAAACAGTCTACATAATGCTTACAGTTACTGATTCAGTTATTAATTTCAGTCTCACATCCCGTGTGATTTATCTATTTTACGTTTGAAATTTTTCCTAATGCCTCTAATTACTTCATCACGACAGAAATAAATCTCAAATCCTATCAATTACCAGTTGTCCCATTACGCTGTTTAAATCGTAATATTTATTGTCGTCTTCATAAAGATTGATAGACGATCCTTGGAGAAAAGCAGGAAAGATTTATTACTTTACGCCTCATGAAAGTTTGAACTAATTTTAGACTAAATCGAAATTGAGTAAATACAAATCTATCATAGTTTCATGTTGATACCGTAAATAGCAGCAATGTCTAACCCTTATACTCTGAAAAATCAATAATGGGAATGTGAACGCTTATTTGATAAACAAACAGATATGAGATCAATTGGTTTCTTCATTCATTGTCAAGAGGGTATTACGAGTATACTTCTAAGACATAAATATCCACACTATTTTAAGACTTTTATCAGTGGAGACAGAAAATAACCACTCACATTTTATGGAGATAGTCAGTCGATGGGAATATAATGTAGGCAAAATGTTTGTCTCGAATTGTTTTATCGTCGATGTTCTTCGGTACTCCATGAATTTTCAATCCAGACAAGTATAGGATACGTAGAGACTAAATTTTTGACACAAATATGGCCGTGAAAATGCAGCCTAATTATGATGTTCACAGTTAGTTGGACTTCTCTTCCTTCTAAAAGTCGACGGTCTTTAACCATAGACAACAGACGGAGAAGTTAAACTGTTTGGTCACAAAAAGACCATTCAAGTGTGCTTTTCTTGTCATGTCCAGTTTGAGCTGCTTCAATCGCATTGAGATCCCAGGGAGAGTCGGAGGATGTGGCCCATCCCTTTCGGCTGAATTATGAGAGTGTCGACCATCGCTTAAACCTTGTATCTTCTTACTATAAATGAAATTCAAAATTTGAATCATTTGGTGCTCTGTCGAGCAATTTTCTTGCTTTGTCTAATTAATCAAATTCTGCTTTTGAATCATGTCAATAATTGGAACTTTTGGCACTTTTGAGCGCAATTAATTTGCGCATATATTGAGATCTCAACATATTTACACAAAACATGGAAGATTTCTTTGGAGCAATTCTTGCTCAAATATAACATCCGGGAATAATATTCTACAAACATAAGGTGGAAGTAAAGATGTTTAAGGCTTCGTGTGATGAGAAAGAGATAAAATGAACATTGCTTGAATGCGTCGTTGTTACTTAAATCTTTGATAATTAGTATAAATGATAACACTAAAAGTTACAAGCCATTATTCATTGACTATCGTAAAGTAGGTTGTCAGTGCGTGATCTGTAGAATCATATTTTCAAGACACACAGACTTGGGTCAAATCATGGTCTTGGATGTGGCAAGACCAATAAATGTCCACAAGAAGAAGTTTATTACTGCAATCATCATTCGACATCAATAGAGACACAATGTGAACACATGAACACATGCAATGAAGACCAATCAATGCTATACATTGGATAGGCCTGCATTAACACCAATGTAACTGAAATACGGATCGAAAACATTTTTGCAACAATTTGCGTATATTTGTGCGTGTATTTTACATGAACATTTATTATAAATCAGTGCATCGTGATTTTTGGTAATAATTCTGGCACAAACATGTAGGCACATGTATAAGCAACATAGATAACCTGAAAAAGGAACTTATGCTACTTCAAGGGATCTTTTTATATGCACATTATATCTCACGATATTCTAGATAGCTACTTGCAGATAGTTTTGCAACATGGTAGTGGCATATAAAGTTATGATGCTTGCTTTACGTTGGTATACCAGAATAATGGCCAGGCAATTTAGCGCGAATTTGGTATCCACTTCAAAGCCTTTCTTGGCCTGCCTCGATGACATCTTGCTCCCCATATGGTTGTCCCATCCACGCAAGAAGGAGGCTTACCAAAGTTGACAAGGTTCTATGAACCTTGGTTAAAGATCTCACCCTTGACAAGATTCTAGTCATAAGCCTGATCATGTTCTTTCCTTACCTGACACGGTTTCTCTCCCACCGGGAATTTTCCCCTGCTAGCTCTTAACTTCCGTCGTCATCGGCATAAATTCCAGCGGCTTCACAGGCACCCTTAGCGCCTCTCTCCATCGCTTCATTACCCTCCCTTTGGGAGGCTTTTACCAACCGCTCAACTTGCAAGCGCTCTCCCAATGTGTTCTCTTTCCCTACCATCGAGCGCCAGAGGTGAGAAGAGACACAACGAGAAGAGCGATGGACTAGTCAAAGAGAAACTCCGTCGCTAGGAAGAGGGCGAGTGACTTTCCCTTCTAGTCGAGGTTTCCCTAGTGCCCGCAAAGCTTAAGACCCAAAAAGTTGGCAAATCAACTTCCATCGCTACAAACTGCTTTCGGAGGAGGGACGATCAGAAACGCCGCCCTGGCCTCACTTCCAATCGGCTATCCCCAGCCGAAATAGTCGAAACTCAAGTATTTTCATCCAACCGTTGCCCCACTTACCATTTCCGTGGACCTTTGCCAGCGAAGGTATATGTCTCCTGTGTCAACGTATTAGCTGCCATCAGTTCTTTCTCCAGTGAAGGTCTCTCTCTAGATTATTCTAAGACTTTTGATAAAGTTCCATTTGCTGAAATGCAATCTGGAAAAATGGAACTTCAACAAAAGGTCTCTCTATCTCTTTGGCTCAATTTGTTCTTGCAAGTACATAGTCGGTGTCAGCAGTGTACATTCGGAGTCGAGCTGTTCCTCTCATCAGCGTTTCATCTGTTAGTTCTGGGACCGTATTTATTTGCTCTGTTCATTGCTCATTGAAAATTGAATCTGAAAATGCTGCCTTGATCAAATATGCTGATGACCTCACACTTGTTGAGTCATGCACCAGAAACAAACGTGTGTGAAGTTAGCGAAGCCACCTCCCGGAACCACTTTTATCTTTAAACTTGAATTTCTCAGACACCAGCGCGACTTTGTGGAATCTGAGCCTAGATTCATAATCATAAGGCTAAAATTAATGAAGTATCAGTTGTTTCGAATGTAATCAAGCTGTAATAAAAAATGGTTTCTTTGGGTAGTTTCGCTAACTTCACACGCGTACAGCGAATTCGTGGAATCTGAGGCCACAGTCGTGATCAGGAGGCTGAAATTGATAAAGTAGAGGTTGTTTCGAATAGAATTTCGCTGTAATAAATAATGGTTCCGCTGGGTGGTTCCGCCAACTTCACACATGTCAGTAACAACCCATGTCCCGATAATTAGCAAGCTAAGCGGACCTGTTAGAATAACATGACTCTGACCAACGACCAATGTCAGCAGCCAGCTGCTTTTTCGGCGTTGAAGGAACACAGCGATCTTGCTAGTTTCAGATATGAAAGTGTGCTCTTCTTTTAACATCTTTTGAGTTGTCATAAGTGACGACCTAAAGTGGAAAGACTACTTTGAAAAAGTCATCCTGTCAGCCACTCGTAGCCTTTACTGGATTCGGCTTTGAAGCCTTTTATTGTCTATTTGTGCCATAATTCCCATCATTTTATATACATGTACGTCGCACTTTCCCACTAGCTGCCAATAAATCAACAAACAATCAAGAAACTTGAGTTGATACGTAAGATAACTCATTGGATTATGTTTGAACCCAATTATGCATATTCTCTCTTTGCTGACTTAACTGAAATTAGCGACAAGTTTGCTCGAAAATTCTTTGAAAAATGTGAAGCTCCTGACAATCCCCAATGCTTTTGTGTTCCGTTAAAACTTCGAACAGTCAGCACTATCAGGAAGAAAGTGTCTGACCTGACTTTGAATTGTTGGTACCTGGATGACGGCCAACGTCATGGATCTTCTGCCCCCCTCAAGAAGGCAATCGCAATCTTTCAGGAACTCATCTAAGATGTGGGACTATCCCTTTTGTTGCCCTAGTCCACTCTAGCCGAAAACAGCGCCAGAGGATATCCTAGACTCCCCTCTCTCTACCTACAAGACCATCCAGGATGATGGATTCACTTGTCGGCAGTTCCAACTTCCAGGAGAAGACCCTTAGTAGGTACGTCTCCCAACTCAAATCCCTGACCTTTCTGACCTACACAGTCAAAAGTTTAGATACTCCCTTTGAATCTGCCTCACTTATTGCATCTTGGATCCTGTGTTTTAATTTGACATAATCCGGAGAAATGCCCATAGTACAATCCTGAGTCTGGGAACATCGAAACGATTAGTCATTCAAAAAGTGTTTTTCTCTTTTCAATTTTCTAAGTCAGCAATAAGGCGAAAGTGGCTGAGCTTTCCTTGTGATTAAATTCCAACATCGTTTTAAATTCAATCGTGGCACAAAGTTTGTTTCTAACTTTGGATGTGACGACACCACATCAACTAATTATCGGGAACTACTTTCTTTAAACATCAGATTGACAATTTTACAAGCGCCAATCAATTAGTTCGCAATAGAGGCTTCACTGTGCATGATGCATGACGTCTTATAGTCACTGGAGCGATTGGCATCCATGTGACTCCAATGACAGAGATTGCAAAATCTCAGTTATCGATGTCAAAATTGTTTTCGATCCACATTTCAGTTATATAAATGATTTGAAGCATCTCATAATTTGGTCTAAGGTCTGAAACGCTCAGTCGTGTTGGCTATTTCATAATTGGTTAAGATTCCTACATGTTACATATGCGGTATGTTGCTGCAATTCCTCATTTTTCGATCTAATTAATACATTCCAGCAACTTGAGTCCAATTTACATCAACATAATAAGCTGATAATCTGGGCTGCTGTAAATAAATTTCTCTTGCCGATGATTAATTTTACAGACTGATGAGAGATCTTAAGCTTCAATCTGGCACTACCGGTATTACTGGCATGATCTTACCGTAGCACCGCATCGCTCGGTTTGTGATTCCATGCCACTTATCGAATCGGCTCATTTCACCACTTTTTAATCGGATTGGCTCTGGATCATGATAATCCGATAACTTTTCAATTGCCTTCTCTTGAACTGGCAAGCCATGATAAAAGCATGGAGCTCGAACTAGACCGTTCAATGAATTTCTGTTTTATTTTTAATAAGGAGCCGAATACGCAAGGAGGCAGATTTCGCTATTTTGTGAATTTCTTGTATCTGATTGACTGGACATTACACTCTAGCAGCAGTGGCGAGAGCAGATAATCGATTCCGCACAATTAATCGTGCGACGGAATAAAATCGCGCGATTCTTGAATGACCAGGAATCGTGCTATTTTTTGCAATGTTACTTATCAATGAAATTTGCTTGATGAGATAAAAACAATGTTTCTATTAACTCTTTCATCGTTTGAGATAATTGCAATTCGCGGGTGCTCGTTCCTGGGATCATGTATAGCTAGACAGATTTGCCGTGTGAAATCTCTACGGGAGCTCCCCATATGGCATTGAACAATGGCATTGAACACGTTCGCATAAGGCAAATACACAACATCTATACGAAGCATTCATGCTGAAAGACACAGTCAAGCATAGTAGTTCTCAATAATGTCATATCTCCGCATTGAAATAATATAATTTATACATTGATAATGATGCGTATGAATGCCTGCTTTACATTTAACAACTGCACTATGAACACAAAGTAACCCGGCAACAATTGCACTTGCAGATATGGTAATTATGAGGATTCTAGAGTGCCAGTTCGCCTCGGCATAGTATAGAAAGATGTCCTCAAACATAAACTATTTTAGCACAAAAATTCCTTGGCAGCACTAGACGCTGCGCTTTCTCCCTACAGCGACTCGTCGGTATGGCTCGGAATTGTCCAAAGTAGCTGCTTAAAATATCAGCCGTGATGCGGTTGATAATCATACAGATTATAGAGTGCCAATTCTAGATATTTTAAACTAGTTTGGACCATTGCGAGTCGTCCTGACAAACCCTTGCAAAGCGAAATGCAGAATTTTTGTGCTTAAAATTGTTCAAGTCTGAGGATGTCTCTCTATTACATTTGCTAATGTTTTGCAAACGTTGCAAGTCTAGTTGTTTGATTTAATTATTGCATAATTGTGCTTTCTTCAGGACTGATAGAAGAAACGGCAAAAACCTACTCTCCTACAGCCATGTTCGATGAAATATGATTGATAAAGACCCAAAGAACCAAAAATTGGAAATATAAATATTAATAATATGCTACACATTGCATGTACATGATGTACAGGGTGACTCAAAAGTCCTAAACGGGTTTTATATCAAGATTTCTCATTAAATATGAACACTATAAATTCAATACTTCGCTCATACCGTAGAGCCTGTCTGGACATTTAACTCGAGTTTTTACAAATACGACTTCATGCAAAACTTCTGCTTCTTCCTCAGTATGAACGAAAAATTATAGTTGTAGTGCTACTACTTAATGAGTAATCTGGATTTGAAACCCGGCTGGGACTTTTGAGTCACATTGTAGTACTTGCAGTGCTTCTATGATGGCAGATTTGCAGTAGAATCTTATTAATAGATCATCAATACTTTTCATACATTGTCTGCGACTTTATATGTGTTCTGATTTATTACACTGCTTTCCCAAGCATTTACAAATAGAGCATCGCATTAATCAATACGGCAGTTATAATTTCAGTCTAAATAGACTATGAGTTTTAATGGAATTTATCAAACCTTTAGAGAAAAATGGTCTAGAAATGAAAAATAATGCAAGCTAGATTAGCAGCAAAGTTCTAGTCACTGAATTTCAAAATACTCAGAGTCGCGCAATTTTCAATTAATCGTGAGCTGAATCGCACGATTCGGAATCGCGAGAAAATCGAATCACGCCCGCCACTGCCTGCGAGCAATAATGGACTTTTTCAATTTATAGATTTTTCTAATTATTAATTAATTATTAATTATAATTATTAGTCATTATTCCATGGTTCCATCCTTCCTCTGAAGATCTATGATGCGTTTGCGTGATATTGATGCGAACGGTGCAAATTCGATGGTGATTGACCATAGAGGCATTGGATTGTCCATGGCCAATACTCAAATAATCAGGGACTGTTTCCCCGAGACGTGATATAATGAACGCTCACCAAGCTAACGCATAAAACTATTTCAACAGCATGTCACTCACAAACTGACGTGTTCATTGAAAGCTACATGACGCTGCCATAAGAGATAGGCCATTTTAGTTTACAATTGAAAGTTACAATAGCTTACAACAGAAAATCTAAAGTAAAAAAATTGCATGTACTTTACGATTATTGGCAAGTGTAGAAACTTAGGTAAAAAAACGATCTATGCGCAATGATATATTCATAACACAACATAATGCAAGAAAAATCTTTGCGGCCTCTCACCAGGAACCAGTCCGGGTCAACCGGCGCGGTCACCGGTCGGGTCGGGTCGGGTCGAGTTTTCCGACCAGTGTCTGAAAACCGGTCATTCGCCTGTGGAGCGTTTGGAATTACCGGTCAAGTATCGGCATAATTCAATCATCATGTAACAGAACTGAATAATCGGGTACCGGTATTTTGTTATTTGAGTATAATTGAAACTGATAAAATTTAGGCAGAAATGGTCACGCCCCTGATAATGTTTTTGCGCTCTGGGTTCCAGTTTGATTGACCCAAGTGCTCTCCACGCTTCGATTTCGGAGATTTTATAGTTGCGCTCTGCACTACACTGATAAGTGCTTTTGATATGGCAATCCAGCCGAGGAAGTGCTTCTATAATCGAAGCCATTGTGATTCGAATATCTTGTCGAATGGAACATGGAGCATGGAGTAATCTATGATCACGTCGGATTGCTGATCGAGTGACAAGAAAACCAATTATGAATATACGTTAGAACCTGGCATCATTTGTTTGCAGGCTGATCATCTTATTGGTTAGACTAACTGAGAAATTATGATAAAAGTATGTCGAGCACAAACACAGAAATAAACATGTGCGGTAGATGCATAGCGAGAAGTCATAGGATATCGACTCCTCGAGACATAGCCTTTCCTATTCCGCCTCCTCTCTCCTCTCCTCTTTTACTCACATCCCTTTTCATGTCTGTCTTCGCTAGTGTTTTTTCTATATCATTGGTGCTCGCATTAACAAAGTCCCTGTGGTCTACATGCATCGTCTCTCCACAGTCTGCTGTGCATTAATGCTTTTCCTTACTCCTACTGATCACTTACTGATGTTATTATACATTCACCCAATTGGGAATATTCCTTGGCTAGTCATTTTATTTTTAGAGAAAAAAAAGCCTAGTAAATTGGTAGAATTTATCAAAAATTGCTAATTAGTGCAATATATTTCTCCTACTATCCGTAGGTATCATCAGGAAGTAAGTGAATGATTTACAGAATGTAATTTATTACATTAATTACAGAATTATAATTTCTGTAAATCATTAACTTACTGCCTGATGATACGTACCGATAGTAGGAGAAATTTATTGCGCTAATTAGCAATTATTTTCATAAATTCTACCAATTTACTTGGCTTTTTCCAATCTCTAAAAATAACATTCACTCAATGTCTGAAGACGCCGCCACAAGTTGCTCAAAATTTATTTGTCTATAATAAGCATACTCTATAACAAGCATTCGTGACCAGGTCTCCATTAAATGATATGTGGTGCATTACTGCCACTTCACCTCTCGTCAAAATATTCACTTATTCATAGTACATGTAAAAGTAATCAAAGGGATGGGCACATTTCTATTTATTGTCAAATTTCTAATTACGATCTCTAAACTCATACTGAATCGCTTGTGGCAAATTTAATGATGAGGATTAAACCTGCAGAGAAATTACATGTAATTCTGTCCACGATCGATTTTAGCGTTCTCGTGGAATGTCTATTTCAAAATTGTAAGGAAGGTGTACAATTTTTCCTTGCGCTCCGAAGCACGAAGTCTGAATGCACTTGCTGATCTCTGAATTTACAGTACACGCAGGTGCATGATGTTTGCCTTGAGATTTCGAATGATTGCAAGTTAACACATATTTGTTATATATTTGTTGCAATGGATGCATATTGGACGCTCGGATCTTGACGCTCCAACTTATCCATCAGTCGACTGGTTGCTAAGAAGTGGTGCGTGCCGGCTCAGTACCGTCCTTTCAAAATATGAATCGTCGGGCGGTTTTTGAAATTTCGTGAATTGATGAAATTAATTAAAGCTATGCTATGAATACATTGCAAATACGTACTTCTTATTCAATAAAATGTTCAAATGCAAGAAAGTATTGTTTAAGACTCTAAAGTATTCCCTACATGTCTAATAAGCAAATTTGTATGGTGCATATTCAGTAATGAAGAAACTGCAGGATACTTTAAGACTGATGTCAGTCAGCTGTTGACCGGCCAGTCAAAAGATCGGTCAGTGATGACAGAAAAGTTAACCGGTCGATCGAGAAATTTGGTGATCGGTCGGGTTCGGGTCGACGAACCCCGGCCGGTTACAACTGCTTGTCACATGCGAAAACGCCAGTGAGCAATGACCAGGATGGGTGTATAAAATGATGGAACGCTTTTTGTTGCAGTGTTAACAATGATATCATGGTGCAAGTAGGAAAAGGAATAAGGAGGAAATGAAATACGTAGATTTCGAGTAAATGAAGACAGTATGCCGTCGATAGCGATCTCACCTAGAGGAAAAGTAATATTCCATATCCTTGAAATTCGCCATGATCGGAACTTACGGTTTCCTATCAGAGTGACGCCATATCAATAGCTGCTTGACTCATATTGAATAACGGGGTGCGAGCCAGGGCTGTGGAGCCGATGCGTTATCTCATCGGCTCCGGCTCCGGCTCGGCTCCGGCTCCGACTTCAAATTCAGGTTCTATCTATGCTGGTTATCCTGGATCCGTTGAACGGGTTTTTTTGGATAACGGTGTGGCCTTTAGAGGCTTGCTACAATCATCAAATTAGTTTTCATTAACAAGCAACGACTTAAGTTAATAATAAAAATGATAATAGCCTAATATAATGATAAATAACATACTTGTCATATGTTTTTGCATGAATTGACTATCTCTGAAAGATAAAATAAAGTCATAGCCTGGATTGGTTAAATTAGATAAAGATCTCCCGCATTGGCTAAATATAAATTGGCCTAGCCTGCAACCAGTCTACTACGAGGCTACATTAAATAAGACCACATGAGTGATGATGATATACCTAATTAGCCGTCATAGGGGCCGAATAGTAGATTAAGCTTTTTAACAAAGCTTGAATATGAAACTGGATAGCGTATGCCTCTACATAGCTTATACGGCCTGTATCTACTCGAACATGGAAAGGGTATAGGCTATATAGCCAAATATACCGCATCAATAAAGATATACTCGTAATTGCTTTATTGAATATTAAAGTGTATACAGGCGAGCTTAGGTTGGTATTGCTATTTGTTATTGCCTTTATCCAATAGTCTGTTGGTCCATGAATAATATGATCGGTGGGTAGCCCACGACTCATCATCTGTAGAAATTGTAATTTAGATAGTCTCATTGCAGTGTAGGCTAGAAATGTACAATTGAACATTATACTTAAAAAAATTAAAATATCTAATTTAGGACGAGTTTTGTAATTCTATACAGCATACTTAATAAGTTAAGGCTTAACTTACATTATGTTAATTTCGTATTTTTAATTATGGCGTAAAGTTGCACTAAATAATTCATCAATGATTCATGTATATTATTATATTCAATTTATGTATAACATATTACCACTATTCCTCTGATGATGGTTAGGCTGATGAAACTGAACTCGGAGTATCACACAGTATGTTGCAGGGTGCTATGCATAATAAAAATTTGACTGCGAGGACCGAGCAGAAATCCCATCTACTTTGCTAGCTTTCGAATGCGCGTGCGGTTTAATGTCACAGACAATAGAAAAGGGAGGTCAAAAGGCGCCTTTATTGAGAGCGTCTCATTCTTTTTTTATTGTTTACATATAAGTCAACATGATATCAGCATAAAGTGTTGACAGACGGAAAAAATAAAAATGAAAATTCTTGAAATCCACAGGTCTATGACATTTGGGGAAATATTATTACACAATACGGCTCTTGTGCAGTCCTCCCCCCCCATTTTTTCTCTGGTCAAAAGATGCAGCACCATTGGATGTCCGTTTCAGCATCACCGGTTTGAGTGAAGCATTCCGTGCTGTTGTAAAAATCTACGTTGGTAATTGCGATGTCATAGTCGCAAACTTCGTCAGCAAGTCAACATTGTAATTTGCCTTCGGGTTTTTTCGCATTGAAATATACCCTTTGAATTTTGAAGTCAAAGGAAATTCATTGTGAATGAGATACCTTTAGAATAATAAGGCGGTACTAGAAGTGACTGGGTCGCTTATTGCTATAGCCATGCGAGGACTTGTAGTCAGGTCATTCGTGTGAGTGTGAAGAGTTATCCCTCCAATCAAAATTGATCAAATTGAATAATCGATTGTTTTGAAAAATGTAGGTGGGAGGGGTCTGCACAAGAGCCTACAATACAATCTAAGGAAATAGGCATTGTCACAGATGCCAGTAGCTTCTGCCAGTAGCCATACCGATAGATGGTAACCCACATAGTAACCGTATTAGATTTAAGACATTGCACAAGAAATGTAGCTATATTATCTTTGCTGACTGAACTGGAAATGTGTACATAAATGACTGGCGACTTGTCTCTAGGAATCTACAATCATCTAGTTAGCATGCATATAACAAGTCTTCAAATTAATGGATTTTGGAGAATACGTTGTCACTAAAAGCTATGGAAATTAGTCTTACGAAACATATGTAGTAAAACAATATTACACATGTGTGTAAATATAATACATATAATACAAAAGAAGGCGGTAATTGCAAAGAAAGATATCGTGGAGGACAGATCATTGGTATACTTAAAAGACATATCTTTAGATTTCAAATGATTTAATTTTTTTATGATACCAATTAATAACTTTCAAAATTCTAGATTTACATCAAAGCTGAAACTATCGGAGCCAGAGCCGGAGCCGGAGCCGGAACCTTTGTGATAAATCGGCTCCGGCTCCGACCAAAACCATCGGCTCCTTAAGGATCCGGCTCCGGCTCCACAACCCTGGTGCGAGCAATCTTTAATGCGCAATGTATTTCTGTGTTTTAAATGGGTTTGGGAACGGATCTTATCGAGGCCTCATTGATACATTAATGAGGAAAATCTTGAACGGAAAATAGCATGAATGTACAGTACAGTATATTATCTCTGGATAAAAAATGTGTCAAATCACTCATGTTCCACATCTGAACATCGGGATTATGTTGGGAAATTAATATATGGTTCATTTTGGCTATGCTTTATGAGCATTATGTAATTGCATTTTATTATCGGATCAAACCGGATTTCGGATCATTTATCGAATCATCACTTATTGGATCTCAGATCACCTATTCATGACGTTGTCGGAACGGACATTGGATCATGCACATGACCCGATCCGGTATGAGGCCTTTAAGGAGGTGAGTCATGTACCCTATCCGAGGCTCATTGTCAACGCATTAACCTATTCCAACTGACAGTCTCCACAACATCCTTGAAAATAGGTGGCTCCATCACTGCACCAATGAGGGTCTATTCGCTAGTGTGGAAAATCCGGATCCACGATCGATGAGCATCAAAAAAAGGGTGACGAAGCATTAGTAAAGAAGATCCCTGTTGCTGCCTTTCAACTTTCGCCAGCGGCTTGGCGGCCTCCTAAACTTCGTTTTAACTGAACTTCTCAGGTCACTGTCTTTTCGTTCTTCCCCGACTTGTTTTCCAATGCAGCGGTGTATCATGTTTCTGATAACAGTGATAATTAATGTATGTGAGAATGTGGTTAAATATGGTCAACATCGGTGAATTGAGTTTGCCACTTTCAGGATGCTTTGTAAATCTTAATGTGTCTTCAAAGGTTTCATGATCATAATAGAGGATTCCATGTCAAAATTTGTGGCTCTAGACTTTATACTTCAGCGCAGTCAGAGAAAACATAGAATCCCTCATGTTTGCTAAAAGCTACTTGGAAGCTATGGGAATCAATCTGTTTCCCATTGTATTCACATGTGTTTCTCTTTGATCCTGTCGGACAAGAACAGGAACTCGATGGAACTCGGTAGAAGCGCAGATTCGCAATAGCCATAGGATGTCCATCATTCAGTGTAAGTCTCCTTTTCGGCCTCGTTCCCTACAGAAGCTCGTTCTAGACTGCTAATCATGACAAACATAATTAAGCAATTTAATATGTGCAGTTTTCCGCCATCATTTCTAGTCATGACCGAGTTCTGACTTTAATTAAATCTAATTGGTTCAAAAAGTGAAAAAAATGAAATTCATTAAATTTTTAGACACTATTTCGTGGTAGAAACGCTTGAGGTGATCTGCCAAAGGACACGCTTTATATGTTTTCGCACGTTTAGCCGTTTTCTCTTTCAAACAAAGGAACATCACCGCAACTGATAACTGACTTTTCAAAGACATGAATGTTATTTTGCATATTGCACATTCTCATGAATTGTTTTCTGCTTAAAACAATTGTATTTCTTTGTCATTAGTTCAAAACACGTGTTGCTATCTGTAGATTTAAATTTTTACAGATATGTGCAAGTTGATCCATAAATGTGCATGCTTTTCTATCATCTAAGCGATATTTTTGCAACTACTCTCTTATGAAAAAGCATAGAAGTTTAAACAATTAAATGAAAGCCACCTTTATTTTGCATGATGTATTTGTTGTAGATTGCCTGGACTAGGAAGATGACGGCTAATATGCATGATCAAATTTGCATAATACAGAAACAAGATTTTCCGCCAAAATGATGATATATCGACTTGAGAATGCCATGTCCAAATGTGGTCATTCGACGATTGCTGTTTTTTCATTTAATTACCACTGGCGCTGTGGCCTCGTGGCAGACTGTTCGCTACGCGTCCGGAAAACCTTGTTTCAAACCTTGGTCGGCTAAACCCAAGACTTTTCAGATGGGCGCATTCTGCATTCTACATGTAGCTAAGCACTCAACACAAAGAGAATAAGAGTGGGATAACTAACAACTCGGCCAAATGGAAGAAGGCCTGCGGGCCCATGAATGTACTTATGAGTACAAGCAAGGCTTGTTTGCTTTTTATGTTTTAAAATTAAAAAGCATGTGCTTTCCAAACTGAAACCGTTTATTCATGTTTCCCTCTCATTTACTCATTAATGGATTGAGATGAAAGAAAGGAATTTAATTAACATAAATGACGCATTCCTTGATTTAATAAGATATTGTATCATCCGAAAAACAATTGTATTTCATTTGTAGCATGCTGCATCCAATTTTATTTTTGCAATTATTCTAATGGAGAAGTTTAATTAATCATCCCCGAAGACTCAGATATTTGTCATTGCGCGGTATGTCGATCTTTATATGATAACTATTAGGATAGTGACATTGCTTTGCTGGGTAAATGTCACTCTTGACGTCACATGCAGTTTTGTTGCCGTTTGAGATTGATAATCTCTGCTAAATGGACGAAAATATTCGATCTACTAATCACAAGCTGATATTGTTGAAATGAATATATTGAAACAGATTTTATCGCTATCGCAAATGGAAGACGATGGGGGTGAGATATGGAATTATTTACGCCTCCACAATTCATTTTCAAATCTATTTCAAAATTAGCTTTTGTTTGACTGTCGGTCAAGTATGTCTTCGCCTTTCAAAAGGACGAACAAACAAATTTAATTATGAAATTTGTTCAATGAATTTCTTTAAGTTTGATATCAGAATATTTGACAACAAGTTTGTCAAGTTGATGTAAAAACTTCAATAAGGCGGGAATTTTCGACACTGACACCTACCAACGTACTTTATATGTTTCCTCATATTTTCTTTTCATTCATGCTATAGGCAGAATTCAGATGCAAAGATGACACAAACAAAAAAAGGAAACTGCAATTGCACTATATGCAACAGATTCCGGCAGTGTATTATTCCTGCGTAGCAGCTATATTCCACATGAAGAAAATATCGTCATTGACAGAAATTTGCCGAAGTGAATTCAGCATAAATGTATTTGATACTGGTTTCAGTACGTCATACACGTACTATCATCAGTGACAACAATAAAGAACAATGAATGTGTATTTTTTAATGCATGAATGAATTACATGAACAGATGATGATGAAGTAATGATGCAGACGAACAGAATGACAATATGTACAATAAGAACATCGCTTCTGACTTTAATTATTGTTTAATAGTACTTTTATCCTGGATTTGTTACATCGGAAAAACTCGCAGACATTTATAGGCCTTCACACGTATAAAAGAACATCTAAAAGACAGACCGCTATCAGAAATATCATTACATAGACACATACCAGCAGACCAAAGCTTTAAAATGTTATCACAAACACGTCATACCAAAATTGCAGAGACACTTCTGATCAAACCTAGGGCAAAATTACTATTGAACAACATTTTAAAGTCAGAAACAATGTTTTTATTGTAAATATTGTCATTTTGTTCGTCTGCATCACTGCTTCATCATCATCTGTTCATGAAATTCATCCATGCATAAAAGTGCACGATCATTGTTTTTTGTTGTTGTTACTGATGATGGTGTGTGTAACGTACTGAAACCGGTATGAAATAAAATGATTTTGACATTGACTTTCATGTTTAACTATTTCATGCATGAATTATTTTCAAAATTTGATATATTTTTTTGAAAAAAGACTTTCAAATGCAATTTGCGGGCACTCTAGGCATCGTGCGAGGTTGGGAGCAGAGCTGGAAAAATTCCACTGAAATTTTTTAATTCCAATTTCACAGCAGAAATTTTAATTCCAATTCTAGTCGAAACAGTTCAATTGAATTCCAATTCCAATTCCATAATAAGATTCAATTCCGATAATTGTATGTTGCATAGAGTGTATTATGTTAATGTATCTAACGTTTATTTGTTTCAATCTAGCCCACGTGCCCTTATCCTATCCTAGTTGTTCCTGTGTGCCGTTCCCTGCGTCGTTCTTATGTGCGTTCTCATGTTCAAAAGTCAAAAGTCAAAAGTCAAAACGTTTATTTCCAACTTGGAAAACGTAGTACAAATATACATAACATTGATGTGATGAGTGATGAAATGATAAAAATGTCCATATACAATGAATGATGGATGGCGGATGAGATGTACAAGTAAGTGAAATGATACGGATCGGAAGAAAAGGCCAGGAGTAAATCATTACATGCATTACAACTTAAATGTCAAAATTGATCATGAATTATCTGTATATTGAAAAACATGCATGTTCAATAATATTAACATTATCTCACGTCTTAGTATTCTTATAAATGATTGAATCTTAGCTGTGATTTTTTATCTTTTCTGGATTAATTTCTTGTTTTATATAATAACCACAATTTGTTTATAAGTTTTATTAATAAGTTTTGGAGAGCCGGTCAATATATAATGCAAGGACAGATATACAGTAGTAAGCATTTAATCAGATAAAAATGAAGATATCAAGCAACTCACCTGTAATCAAATTGACAATGATTGAGAGATATTTTTAATATTCCGTAGCAATGACCGGCTCTCCGTGTATTTCGTCCGTTAGTTATGTATTGACTGGGTAGAGATTTGGTTTTCAATCTATTTTATCAATCGTCATGAATACTCTTAACATCGAATCGATTTTGCTTGCTTTTGTTGGTACTTCCATTGTTAGAAGATAGGGGCAGGGTCAGAAGTTTCGTAGATATTCTCAGTATTGTTCAATACGGTTCAGCATAGAAATCAAATAATAAAGAGCATGAAATATCAAGGCAGACCTTGATTTTTCATAGAAATCTATGCGACTGCTTTGGTATGGAATCAAGCTATTAATTTCAATGAGATTGGTGACCTGATTTATCTAAAGCTGCATGTACTTGACAATTTATTATGATTTGTCTTTCTTCCTAACTTTATTTGAATTATTTTGATATTTGTAGATACCTTTCATTTCGGCGATACTGGGAGCAGTTATTTTATAGTAGAATTCTTCTTTACAACTTATGTTTCTCAAGAATGATGCAAATTTCTTTCTAATTTGGTCATATGTAGGACATTCAACAAAGAAATGATATATTGTTTCAACTTTTTGATTGTTGCAGGTTTCGCATAAACGTTCATCATATAATTTCTTACTTTTGTAAATACCATTCCTTACCATAAGGTCATGGTTATTAGCTCTATATTTTATCAACGTATTTATTTCCATTGGTACGTCTAAATCTAGATAAGGCTTCAAATTCATTTCGAATCTTGCTAATTCCAAATAATTTCTGCCAGTATTACTCTCTTTGGCACTATCGATCCATTGAGTGCGAAAGTATTCAAACAGAGTACTACGTGTACATTTCTCCATCATTTTTTATCTACAGCATTTTGATTTTGCCATAAGTGTAATAGGTTGACTTCTTTCAGTAACATCTTCACTTTGGCTGTCCATGTGTAGGAATATTGAGAGTCATTCATATGGTTATAAATTTCAGTATATATTTCTCTAGCCAAATTATTGTCTTTACTATTTATTAATTTTATCCAGAAAGTGATTGCCGCCTTATAGAAATAGAATTCTATTGGAAAAAGTCCGAATTCTCCGATCAAACAATAGTTTGGGGTTGATTTTGCCAAATGATAGTGATTCTTATAAAACTGGTACTGAATCTTATTCATACAATTTAGATTGTTGTGACAACAAAATTCAGCACAGTATTTCATTTTAGACAATGTTAACATTTCAAAAGTGTTCTTCACTATACTTCCATTTACATGGCCGAATTCTCTTAACTTCTTTTCAGTCACATATGAAGCACGTTTACCTTTTTTTACCAAGTATTCAATATGTTTTTTATTGTTTTTAGATATCCACATTCTAAGGTATTTAAATGCATCAATTATATTTATGTCGCATTTCATATTATCAATTTTTATTTCGATGCTATAATTGCTATGAAACTTGTTAAATATCATTGCTTTTGTTTTATCGAAATTAATTGTTAATCCATTTTCTGTACAAAAGTTTCCAACTAATTTCAGTTGATGCATCAACCCTGTCTCACTTTCACTCAACAGGAGAATATCGTCTGCGTACGTAAGACATGCGATTTGAATATTACCTATCTTAATGGGTCGTGTGAAATCACTATCAACATTTATTTTGATGAGTAGGTCATTCATATATATGCAAAAAAGAGTTGGAGAGAGACTATCTCCTTGGGGTAAACCATTTTGTAATTGAAATGGATTTGTCTCTTTTCCTTTATATAACACTTGAAATTGTTTTACTGTCAGTAAATTGGTTATCGTGGTTAAAATTTTGCTGTCAGGTAAAATATAATTCAGTTTGTTGATCAGCAATTTCTTCCGTTTTGAATCGAATGCCTTGGACAAATCTACAAAGCATATATATAGCGGCATATTTTTGTTCTTATATATTTGAATCGATTCTTTCAGTATAAATAAATTATCCAATGTTGAATTACCTTTTCTAAATCCCGCTTGACATGGGTGAATAATTTGATTATTATCCAACCATGTATTCAGTCTTTCATTTAAAATCTTTGTAAAAAGTTTTTCTAAACATGAGGATAAGGTGATGCAGCGATACTAGGTTGTGTTTGCCTTTTCTCCTTTCTTATATATAGGAATAATCCAGTTTCGATTCCATGGTATTTCATTATAAGTTAAAATTTTCTTTAAAAAAAATCTTGAAGGATGTCTACGGTTTCTGTTGCATTTTCTTTTAACATTTCATGTACAAAGCCATCTGGTCCACTTGATTTAAAATTTTTTGAGTTTTTTATATTTGTTTCAATTTCGTTATATGTGAATTTAGTATCTAATAGCTCTGTTGGTCAATTTGTTCTCAGAGTCAAAATCCTGGTAGGATGGATGTTGCTGTTCGTAGCATCATTTTCTGTCATAACAGTCTTGAAATGTTCTGCAGTTAGGTTATTTTCTATGTGAGTCTTAGTTTGCTTTGGGTTGAGTATTTTCCAATACAGTTTGTGATCCCTATTTTGCTTTGCGGTTTGAAGTTCATTATATTTGATCTTTCTTAGGTACCGTTTTTCTTTTCTAATTTTTTTATTTAAAATTTTCCTTTGTGTCATTAAATTTATCAGATTTTCATTTAATTGATCAGTTTTATATTCCGCTACTATTCTTCTATAATTTCTTCGCAGTTTTCTTAATTCATCCGTGTAGATGCGCTTATTATCACATGCGCATTTATTTTCAAAAGCTTTTGTTTTATTTTTGTATAGTTCATCATAAATATCTGTTACTGACAATAGTGTTGACTTAATACTATTCCTGAGAATTGCACAATCTTCAACAAATTTACACGAGTTGAAATTGTTTTTATTTGTATCAGTCCATTTGAATGGTCTTATTGCTTTTATCTTCAATGCCTGATGGCATTTCGTATTTAGCCTAACTGGAGTTTTCGTATTCATTTCAATCTCAAAGATGTTTCATTACAAAATGAAATTATTTCACGACCATTAGTGTTTATAGTTTTATCTTCAGACATTCTATGCGGCAGGTCACTGTTTTTATTGTCACTTTCATTAGAGATTCTTCCATTTAGGTCATCTATCATTATTATATGCTGCATATTATGCTTTATCATATATATTGCTTGATTTTCTCAAAATATTCGTTATCTTTATAATTAGATTCTCTGTTTTCTCTGTATGATATCATGAGGAATATCTCATTTAAATCTGTCCATTTACTATTTACCAATTTGAGTATCAGCGCGATTCCTTTCTCACTATCTATGTATTCAGTTCTATTATCATTAAATAGATTTTCATAAACAGATACTCCTTTTATATTTCTACCTTTCGTCTTGTTCTCGTACGTTGTATGAAAGGCATTATAATTAGGTATGGCAGGTAGATCTACGTTGCTTTTTAAGTGTGTTTCAGTAAAGCATATATAATTTGCCTCTTTCATATCATTCAAAAGATTTGTATCATTAAATTTTCCATCATTAAGGCCATTAATATTGACATAATAAAATTTCATTTTCGTTATCGCATTCAAACAAGTATTATCATTTATGTCCTCACTAGCCTCTTCTTCCGATTCCATGTTAAACATAGCGCCTGGTGTTTGGAGTGTGATGAGTGTCTCTGTTTTCTGTTCTGTAGTTTGTGTGTAGTGGTCGTACTGGTGGTGGTGCGCTTGGTGATTTGATTGGGTAGTAACGTGGGTAGTCTTCGGTGCCTCTTCTTACTCTGAATCGTTCTTCACCTTGTCTTTGTTGAAGTTGTGGTTCATTTTCTCTTCTCTCTTGATGCTCATATCTTCGCTCGTTGTCGTCTCTTCTTGGTTGGTATCTTCTGTAGCTTTCGCCTCTTCTTGGTTGGTATCTTCTGTAGTAGTTGTAATTGTTGTTGTCGTATCTTGGTCTTCTGAAATAACATTGGGAGCTGTAGTGTCCATATCTTCCGCAGTAGTGGCAGTTTACATTCGGTCTTCTCCATGTTCGCTAGTAGTTTTCTTCTCTGTTGTCATTTCGTTGTTGTTGTTGTTGCTGTTGCTGCTGTTGTTGTTCTTGTTTGATTTCAATCTTTTTAATCTTTTCATTGATGTCGTTTAGCTTTCTTAGGATATCAGTCTGAATAATGTCATCTTCACTTTCATCGTCTGAGTCATCGTTGTTTTGATCTTCGTGTTGTCTTATTTTGTTGTTCAGGTGTTCGATTTCTTCGTATTGTTCAGGTAGCTCTCGCTCGCATTTTCTTATTTTTTCGTCTAATTTCCTGATTTTCTCCTTGTCATCGTCCATTTGCAATTGATAGCTGTTTATTGTTGTCAAAAGATCTTCTCTCGTTTTCGCTTGCTTCTTCATTTCTTCTTCCATTTCTGATATTTTGTGCAGTGGGTTTGTTCTGTGCTGTTCTGTGATGTGTGTTATGTTCTGTAATTCGGCAGGAAATAACAATGAAATACAGCTTTTACAGATGAACTTTCTCTTGCTGTGTTTGAAATACTTTAAAATTTCATAGTCGGGTAGGTACACACAATGGATGTGATAAAATTCAGCACATTTGTCACAATTCAACTGCATCTCACCACTCTTGACTTCCTGTACACACTGTTTGCACACTACTTGGAATGTTTCGACTTCTTGAGATGATTCCATTTATTTGCATGCAATTATTGCAATAAACACCAAATTTTTGAGACCGTCAAATACGGCATAGTTCATATTTCTTGTGCACATGCATAAATGAAACCGATCAGCCTACACCATTTTCGTTTCGTAAACGGGATATTCAATATCTTAAAATCAGCGGTCAGCAAAGAATCAAACGCTGAGAGAGAGAGAGAGATGAGATGCGAATAAATCTATTAATAAACTGACAGAAGAAAGAAATTCAATTTACGAATAATGTGATTGTTGATGACAGAAAATACGACGATAAAAATTATATCATGAAACTGATTAATGGTCCATGTTAAAAAGGGAGATTAAAAATTCCGTGATTAGAGCGAAATGTGGTCGGGTCGACGCTTCGCTCAATAACTCTGCTAACGAGCAGAAATTAAAGGAAACTCGAAGCCGTCTATCGAAAAAGTGGAATTGAGGTTTATCAAGGTCAATTCCAATTCCAGTAGATTTAAATATTGTCAATTCCAATTCCACAATCCGACTTTTCCAAATCTGGTTGGGAGTGGTGCCATTAGAAAAGCAAACATCTCATCTTTCCTCTGGATATGCCGTTTGAGTATCGACGTTGCTTTGCAAAGTTGTCCTAAAAGTGAGGTCGAAATATTGTCAAATGACCACAATGCATGAAAGGGTTAATTGTTCGGCTCAAAGTGGTGTTTTGCAACCGTCTCCCTATCTGCAGATCATAATCACAAATGTGATGAACTTCCGAACTTCGATCCCTCTTCGATCACGCATGCAGTCAATACATTTCATAATGTGGGAGGGGAATGCGGCCCCCTTGCTTCAATCTTGCGGTGATTCCGTTAACATAGTCCGCTTGACCTACTTTTAGAGACTTCCCAAAAATCGTTGGACTTGCCGCCGGAAGATGATGAATAGTAATAAACTTAGCTTTTTCGAACAATTGAATTTCAGCAAATTGAAAATACTTGATGTCTAACTGTCAGAGAACGTATCGATTTTCTTGTTAGTGCACTCCACATGAAGTAGATGCGGGTTTCAGCTATAAAGAGTATGCACAACTCCTTGAGCATGTGTGTAGAAGAATCGCATCGCATCTGATCTTCAAAATTTGAATTTACGACACAATCAAGTATTTTTTTTGTATCGTCTCCAATCATTGGAAGATTTTGGATATCTTCAGGTTGTCTTTAATCTTTACAATTTCAATTAAGGGTCCCAAAACTTATGGAATATTTTTTTACTGATGTATTGGAACCAGGGATGCGGAGTCCCATCATTTTGATAGGACTCCGATTCCGGAGGTTGATAGGACTCGGACTCCGACTACGGGTGTCAAGTATACAAAGCCTTCTTTGAAAAATTAACTTATAGATCATTATAGGCTTACCTGAATCGATATTTAGTGATCATTGCATCAATTATCAATCATTTTCGATGAAAGTTGATCAAATGTCGCTTTAAGTTGGATGCATGCGACTCGGCTCCTTCCATCTTGTTGATGTGTGCTTCACACGGTTTTTCTCCAGTTTCTATCAGGCACGAAAATCCCCATCCTTCTCCAAAAAATATGAGTACACTTTCGATTTTAATATCCGCTTTAGAGGAGCCATCACACACGATTAACGTGAGGGTAAGAAGTAATGCTCTCAGACAAACCAGTATTTCATTTTTGTCTCTGATGTGACCTTTGGCGCGCAGGTGTGATCGAGGCTAGGAAGGCTTGTCTTCTCTACTAAATCACCGAGTGAAAAGACCTTTTTTTCACTATCACGGTTCATTCCGTCAACTATCACAAGCTTTGCATGCAGCAGTGTCCCTGTACTTTTGTTTGACAGAGAAAGTTGACATAAAGACAGTGACAGCTATGCATGAGAATAAATAATTTGCTTGTCTGGGTCTAGTTATAGGCCGGATAGGACTCCGACTTCAGCAAAAATGATAGGACTCCGGGACTCCGACTCCGCATCCCTGATTGGAACGGCAAATGTTCGAAGAAAATCTTCAACTTTTCATATATTTTAGAAATGTTTTGTGTACAAAATCTATCTTCACATTCTGTTAGTTCTGAAAAGCAAATTCTCAATGCATTTAAACATTTAAACCTCATCAGCCCACCAGACTACATATGTAGTTTCGTGATTTTCCTTTCAATATAAATCTGAAAGTTCAATTCTAATTTCAATAAAATTTCATGTTCAATTGCTCCGTTGCTAGCATTTGCCATGAGTATTTCTAACTGATTTTGCTAATTTAAACAAATTTTAATGTAATTTCACATGATTCCGCTCATCACAGGCTTCTACATTTTAATTTTGTTGTGCACTAATGTTGTGCACTAGTGCTTCTATTTGCCTTGCTACTACGTGTATAGTGAATTGACGAATGCGTGCCAAAACAAATGCCATTCACCTTAGAGGTTGAAACTATTCTTTAGTTGTTTGCCCCTTATCAGTTATAACGGATCCAATGGAAACATATAAATGTACATGGACATATATTTCACTTATCATTCTCCATCCACTAATCTGCTACAATAATGTCTGATAGCAACTGGAACTCTTCCTGCCAGCGGCAATATGTCTCGCATTAGTTTCAAATTATCCAATTTGGGGATGGGTAAGTAACACTAAAGATATATCGGTCAACGAGCACGAATAATGATGACATACGCCCCGAAATGAATAAATGCATCATTCCTGTCTTCCCATCACAACAAAATATTGAAGCACACTTTTTGGTCCAACCAGCGATGATCCTTGATTACAATACATGAAAAGGACTGTCAGATCTGATGGACTGCAAAAAAATAAGACTTCAGTTGCATGCGCAATACTCGCTGCAATCATGTAGAACTTTTCTACGATGCTCTCATTCTTGGCTACTCACTCTGATAATAGAAATGAGAGTGTTTCATCAAGACAGTTGTAGAGCAGTTGGTTGAAATTGTCTGCAAAAATACTCATTGAATTTATGCGCAACCTAAAGTAGGTTTTTATCAATGCCCTCTGAAATAAGTTGCTTCAAAAATACTGGAATAGGCCTACACCAAGTGGAATTCGAAAATACCAAGCATTATCTTCTAGGTGCAAAACATTGAGATACAGATGCAACTCCCATTACAAAGTGGATGTGTGCATGCGCAAATCACATATATCTCGATTGAAACATTGCTTAGCACAATCCCGTTACCAATTTGTCAGCCATGTTATTTGTTGTTTTTGAGTGCATGAATGCTACATTTAGGCCTAATGTTAATCAAACTTCCTTTTCAAGTCCACTTTGTCTTAACTTATAGTATCTCAGATAATTCGTACAATTCAATCAAGGGCTGCTGTACATTTGAAATTGCAATTTTAGATAATTTTTGCATAATAGAGTAGTCACTATACCCATGAGTAAGCATATTCGGTAGAGTAGCAACTCAGCATTTATTAAATCCCCAATGTGTATACAGTTTCGATTTTATTAAATGAACTCGAGTTGAACACAGTTGGGTATTGTCACCAAATGTGAGATATGCTAATTTTTGCAGTTTTGAAGAAATTACCACGGAATTGACTGATCATGATAGCTATGCATAATATGCAGAAGGAATGATAGTTCTTTTTGCAGATCCTCCGTGTCATGACAGCCTTGGAGAGGTGATGTTTGTTAAATTAGCAATTCGATATGCTGCTATTACTTTCATGCTCAACCTCAAGAGCATTTTCAAGTGTGATCATATCACAAGCCAAATGCCACTGGTAGAGCAAAATAACATAATCAAAGACAATTATTTCAATCCAAATTACTATATTCAGATTCAAGAAATGAAACATAAAATTAGTGAATCATAAAATCATACCGATGAAAATGGAATAAAAACTTTTCAGCCAAGAAGGCGCAATAAGATCTCGACTTCTTTGTGAAGATTTCCATTATAATGCGATTAAATTCCTTTGATAATCAGCCTAATTTCCGCTTAATTAGCAGATATTCATTCCTTTTGATGTCCACCATGTTTCATGCCATTTATATATGGGCCACTCCATTTCTTCGTACGTTACATTTTGCAACATATTTCTGTGTATATATTTTGATAGATACTTTTTTGATGATATTTATCAGCAGCTGCTACTATGCACCTACAAAACTCTTGCAGTTAATACGTGCAGACTTGATTCTTTCAAATATATATTTATCATGAAGAAAAATGATCAAGGTCAGCGTTCGTACGTTTCACTCAGGAGACACGGAAAACACTTACTATTATGCTATCAAAATTTTCTGCTCTCCTACAATTGATGGAAAGTCAATATTCCCAGAAATATTATTGATGATCTACTTTACTACGTGAGTGCATAGTTATTATGATGAAGCAACTAGATGAGCTTCACGATGCATTTAAAAAAACGTTCGTACGTTACACAATTGCGCCATGTCGTATGGCAACGAAAGATGTACGAATGACCTAGAGTGTAGTTGTGTTTGTTATTGAGGGGATAAACTAGGATATCTCCAATTTTAAAGAAAAGTGATCAATTAATCTATTCATAAATAAAATAAATGATAGTTTTTGCGTTCGTACGTATATTAAGGAAACTGCTTTTCATGCGACCTTGAATCGAAAGTGAATGTTAGCAGTTGATATCAACTACTACCATATAGTAACGAGTGATACATAATACAATCTTAAACGCAATAACTCAAAAATTGACTACAAAAGTAAACCAAAAAGTTTGCCGCAAAAGTAAACAAACACCATGATAGGTGAACGAAGTTTCAAAACAAGACAAATTGGCGAAGGCATGTCTTTGCTCTCTCATAGCAGCTGCCGATTGTTTACCTTCATTGCTTGTGTACTTTTGCGGAAATGAGTAAGAATTTGAAGAAGTTTGAAATGGAATTGTTGAGCTTATATAAATATAACTCGCATACTCGAATTCCTTATAACGCAAGGATTCTGAAGATCCCAAACACAAATATTTTTGATGAAAAAGTAAGGACATGACATTTTCAACCAAAAAGGTGATGATTTTGTGATAACTTCACGTTATCACTAATTTTTTGTTAGTTCACCGATTTTGATGACCAGTTTATCAAAAGAAAGCTAAGAAAATGCTCGTTCTCCCCATGCCTGATTAATTATCACACTCATATGTCTTCTTATTGAAAAATTGCGATTTGCAAATTGAACTATTTTCATATTTTGAGCACTGCTGAGCGCATACAATAACGGCTACAAGTCTGTCATAGCTCATTTTAAAGCTGAGAATGTAAGCTCTCGAATGATGCATGACGCGTTGTTGTGCGATGCGATTGGAATGCATGAGTAGCGATTGAACTTCAGCAATATTTAGGTGGTCCGATTTTTATAATCTGCTCTGAGTAGGCTCTGATGATTTTGAGCCTTCTTCGCTTTCACAAGTTGATAAGATGTGCACCAATGTTTTTAAATGCTGTATCGTGTGCTAGTATGTCATCCTTGAGGCACTTTTGTGATGTCCGGACCGCACTGTCCCTTTGAGAAAGCTAAACTCAGACTAAGAGATGCTCATCTTCCTTCAGCAAGTAGTGCGCATAAAGTGCATAGTCGTTGCTGTATGTTTTATGATTTTATTCAATATTTCCTTGCACCTACCTTGCTTTCTACTCATTCCATGTGTCACACTGCTCCCCGCAGTAGTAAGTAAAACTCCACTTCTGGATAGCGCAAGATGGCCGCCGTCGCTGACGTCCCCCCCCCCTCTGGAACGGCAGAGTGTCGTGGTCGGCCGCCGTGGTGCTTTGAGTCTGACGTCCCCCCCTCTGGATGGAACGACAGAGTGTCGTGGTGTGCCGGCCAAGTGCGTCCGTCAGGTTCGCTGACGTCCCCCCCCTGGCCGGCCGTCGTAGCGCGCGGTGATGTGCTGTCCAGGTTGGCGTGGTGTGCCGGCCAGGTTGGGAGGGTGGACTGTCGTAGCTCACCTGAAAAAATCCTAAGTGTCAGAGTGGCTTTGTATGGGTAAAATTTTCAAAATTTTCCAAAAGTGTGGCATTTCGACCTGGGACCCTCACCAAAGTTTGTTTCATCAAATTTCTCCGAACGAGGGGGGGGAGGTCAGTGAAATTTGATGAAAAATGTTTTGGTAAAGGTCCCAGGTCGAAATTCGGAAGTTTTAAATTTTTCAAAATTTTCACCACACTGGAGCTCTCACACTTAGGAATTTTTTCACTTGTGGCATGTTACATGGACATGTGCTGACGGACCAACTTCCCGTGGTCATATGAGAATGGCTCAGGTGTCATATGATAGAAAATAATGAGACGAATCGTTTGCAACAAACCGCATGTCGCTACGATGAATACTTTCGGAGATAGAGCCATTTTAAGTTTTCTTCCGAGCATATGTAAACCCCCGACAACGTAAGTCTGATCACTTCATCGAAAGACGAGGTAAGCGACGGTCGTCGCTCTGAGCTCCCGATATCGGGTGTTTCAAAGGACTCTATCTTTTGAAGTAGGCAAGCTATCTTCTTACTTCAAAGTTTGTATGATAGAGTTTGATAGTGTCTTTACTACTGATAAAATTTTTTAAAAGTAGTATGAGTAGTAAAATGCGGAATTTTTTAAAAATTCTTAATTTTCAGTTTTTTCAAAGTTTTAACATGTAGACTAAGGTTTTCAAGTATGCTGAGTTCAAATCTGCTATTAGATCTGAAATTTAACTAAGTCTAAGGCAGCTTTGAGGGGTTAGATCCCAGCTACTGATCACTACCTTTGACTCGGCGTTCCTGTTACCACTTCGGGGCAGTGACAATGATGTCTTCAGCTGTAAAGAGCGGGTATCGGGGAAGATCTCTCACTTCCCTAGTGATCATTACAAGGCCTTCGGGCTGTCGACGGGATCGAGTGCCACTCACTACACTCAAATCTATCATTCCTGACTAAGTGTAATACTTTAGGAATATGACTGTACTACATGATTCCAAACTTATACAAATTTCATTATCTTACAGTTAACAATAAAATCAGGCATGGCTAATGACAGGAACCGCAAATTCCATATTAAAATGTGCACATGTGGGCGAATCAATCGCAGTGCGGACGCCAAGGCGCATGTAAAGAAGGCGGGCACCGACCACATGATTATCTTGAATAGGGTTGCGTGTGTAAAGTGTAGAGTGTTGAAGGGTGATGAGGATGAGGCGCGTTTTTACAGAGTGCATGCTGACCGTAGTGGAAGTTTGGTGAATGACATGCGATTCACGCAGTTGATTGTTAAAGAGAGGGAGCGAATGTTGGCGATCGAGCGAGAGGGTAAGGTTGAGAATGTTGTTGAGAATGTTGTTGAGAATGATGAGTTGGCGAGAGCAGTTGCGTCGTTGGAGGCTGAGATTGAGCGAAAGAGAGTGCTTGAGAGTGATGATGAGGATGATGTGGATTTAGATAGGGAGCGTGTGAGGAAGCGTGTGAGGAAGTTGAGCTCTTCGTCGTCGGAGGTGTCAAACATTGTCATCACCGACCCCCCGAAGAGCTCATCTTCCCCAAAAGTGAAGAGTGGTGGGATTCGTATGTAGTCGGCGAGGTGGTTGAAGGATGAAGAGAAGAAGCATGTTTCGCAGCAGATAGCGCATGATTTGTTGGTGAATAAGTATGAGAGTTTGAAGAAGGTGAAGGAGTTGGATTAGTTGAAAAAGAAGGAACTGAAGTCGAAGGAGGTAGCGGATGAGAATATTAGAATGAGGCGTAGTGTGACTGATTTGAAGAGTAAGACGCGAGAGTTGGAAGAGAAGAATGATGAGTGTGAGAAGAGGGCGAGTGCTGCGGAGAGAAGAATGAGAGATGCAGAAGCGAAGTTTGAGGAGATGATGAAGGAGATGAGTGTGTTGAGAGCGAGGAATGTTGAGTTGGAGAGGACTGTGGCTCGGCGGGGTGATGAGAGGCAGGCGCATGAGAAGTTGTAGCGCATGAGGGATGAGTGGAATCGTGTGAATGAGGATCGTTTGTTTGAATTTCACATCCCTATTCGGGATAATCATTTGGACGGCGAAGTACTGGTAAATCAAAGCCTCGACGAATCTATAATATGTTATAACGGCCATCCAACGAAAAAATGCCTACACGCCAGCCTGAGAATGCGCGGTCATCTGTACAAATTCTCGATTCCGAAGCGCGCGAGACTGCCAAAGGATGGCTAACTTGGTAAGCGAAAAGTAAATAAGATAGTATATCCTATTCTAATACATATCATTTTCATTGCAGATCTTTGCCCGCCTTCACCACCCCATCACGACACTCCCGAGAACGAACCATCGGCTCTCTTAAGGGCCACCTAGGGGCAAGACATGATAGAACCTCCACGCGGTTTGCCCTGGGCAGACTTCGGACTGGCGAATACTATCATTAAGTTGAATCTGCTATCAGTCAACTTGAACGTTGCGTCGCGTTAGAGGGGTATATAAACCACTGCCTCTCATTTCATTTCATTTCAATCATGCAGACGCCGAACAGTCAAGTCAGCTCTCCTCGCGGACCGCAGTTAAGGCCGCGAAATTTATTTGAGGAGTTTGTCAGGCTAGAGGAGCAAGACAGAGTCCACAATAATCTTGCTCGGATTGGCAATCCGATGACAGCAACTGCTGTCAATCCAACGGAATGGCGCTACATTCCACTTTTTAGCCATGTACCAGTTAGTGTGGAAGTCGACAGTGCTACCAAAGAGAGAGTCAAAGACTCTCTCAGCAGAATTGGTAGGGTGTAAGATGACGTTACTCCCGAGAACGAACCATCGGCTCTCTTAAGGGCCACCTAGGGGCAAGACATGATAGAACCTCCTCGCGGTTTGCCCTGGGCAGTCTTCGGACTGGCGAATACTATCATTAAGTTGAATCTGCTATCAGTCAACTTGAACGTTATGCAGTCGATTGCTATCCCTGAAGCATTCTGATTCGCTGTTGAGAAATTCATTGTTGAAAACCCTATATAAGCCAGAAGATTGTAGCGCTTCTCATTCAATTTCAAGTCACGATGGAAGCAACGTCTCCTGCCAACAGCATTCCCGTCTTCATCGATGAAGACAACGCCATTCCCGAGTTCATCATCCTCGACGAGTGGGATGAAGAGGATGAGAAGAAGGGGAAGATCAAGAGGATCGTTTGGACGGATGAGGTGTGGACTCCGAATACCACTCGCATCCGAAAGGTGCCAGATGCACCAGCACGGCTTAGGCGGCACAGGGTCTATGACAACCTAACCGTCATACCCATTGACTATTCCAGCCAATAGTCAACTTAATTCACACCCGAGAATGAACCATCAACTCTCTTAAGGGCCACCATGGGGCAAGACATGATAGAACCTCCACGCGGTTTGCCCTGGGCAGTCTTCGGACTGGCGAATACTATCATTAAGTTGAATCTGCTATCATTCAACTTGAACGTTGCAAATGAAGTTCGGTGTAATACTTCCTTTCGACGGGCGTTCCTGTAAAGGGCGGCGGTGAAACCCGTAGCTATGTATACCGCAAGGGACATTCGGCAATGGTCAATCTTGTTAAACCTCTCTGCGTCATGTTTGCAAGTGATTGCCTCTGTCTCAACGTAGTATGCATTCGCGCCAGGGCGACATTTAGCCAACTGTCAAAGGTTGCCTAAAACTTTCCATTGCATACGTTATGAGAACCATGAGTTCTACCTGTCTCTATCAATGAGACGAATTGATGAATGGAATGAAATGGGAGGACACTCACGCGCCACACGCAACATAACACACTTCTCTCTTCCGTAGTCTAACAAGCTCTTTACACATGGATCGCAGTCGATTGCTATCCCAGAATCATGTAAGCTATCTTAATTTTATTTGACACTATTTCATCTACCATCATCACCCATATGAAGTGTCATAAGATTTACAAGTTAGACTAAGCGTGCTACTATTTCCAAATGAAAAAGTATACATGGTTAAATCATCCACTTAAGCCCATCCGTAGTCTAACAAGCTCTTTACACATGGATCGCAGTCGATTGCTATCCCTGTATCAGAAGTGTAAGCTATCTTAATTTTATTTGACACTATTTCAGTTATCATCATCGCCCATATGAAATGTTTTAAGATTTACAAGTTAGACTAAGTGTGCTATTATTTCCAAATGAAAATGTATACATGGTAAAATCTTTCACTGAAGCCCAATTCAAGTAAGTCAGTATGAAAGCAAAGATAATACGAAATGAAAATTTATTATGGCATGTATTTCAAAAGGTCTTCATCGTCAATATCGTCCCAGAGTCTGGCTTCACATAGATAACAAAAACAGTTCAGTTGCTTTAATCGTTCTTCTACCGCGAGCCTCACTTTGTCAATATACTCCCACTCCGCCATAGTTCGTGGCTGGGAGTTAGGGGTGTACCACTCCCATAATTGGTGGAGGAATTTGGTGCTGGTGATCTCCATCACATCGTCAGTATCGTACTGGAGATACTTCCACCTCACGCCTGTTAAGTCGGGACACTCCTTCTCACATACACTCTCTTCGTTGTCCGCTGGTAATGACAACTTTCTGATATTGTCCAGTCGGTACACCTTCTCTACCTTCCCCTTCGTTGGGGCGCTTGGTGCAACGAGCGCCTTTGGTGTTGAGGATGGAGAAGAGAATTTTGTGTTTGGTGTTGTCGGAGGGCTTGTCATGTTGACTGTGAATAATAACTTTGAAATGTTTTCTAATTCTTAAGTATCAACAAGCAACCAATCAGAATGAACAGCCAATGAATGATGAATACGAAAGTATATATGTAAAGTGACATTCGTATCATTTCACTCTGTCTTTGTGACATATAAGTGAAGTGTTCTCTGGCGTACAAGTGACCTGCTCTCTCGTAAAGTCTCTATCTTGTTGAAGTATCAACCTTAAACTCGATTTCGTTGAAATGGTAAGTTGAAAATTTCTTCACTCATCTCCCTCAAACGGGTGGCTAATAGCATCTTCCTCAATTTCAGGCATCAACTTCATCACCAACGCCCTCCCTTCTCGAGGAAAGTTTAGAGTTGTTGAGTCAAGGTAGGTTGTAACAATACACTGAGACTTGAACAGAGATGATAGAATAATTTCTCTTTCAGGTGATGTGAGTTCCAGCTCAGGACTCTCGCGACAAGGCAACGAGTGGGAATGAGCCGACTGCGGACATATGTTTACAAGGAAGCACAGTCTCCTTCGACACATCAAACAACGTGTGTGTCAACGCAAAGCGGCGTCAATCTCCGGAGGTGAAGTTGACTCTGACGATGACATCTCCTTTCCTTGCGATTTGTGCCCTCTTTCTTTTGATAGTCACTTTCAGCGATCTTCGCACAGACTTCAACACACGCATGCAAATGATCACTACACCAATGGTACCTCTACCATCTCCCTCATTAATGTTTCACATAATAATTTACTACGCGACTACTGCATGGAGTCCAATACTCAAATAGTAGATTTTCCTGAGTGGCTCCTTCAAAATTCTAACATTATCGAAGCGCTCTTCAACAATTTAGACAATTTTAGAATGAAGGCGCTCATCTACCTTAAACTAAAATATATTAAGATAGATTTTCAAACGGGTCAAGTGACGGAGAGAATACAGTTTCATGTTCCTTCCTCTTCCGCAACCGAAGTTGTAGACTGCGAGTCTTGGCTAAATTTTCACATTCAATGTTTAAAATCAAATGTAGATAAATTCAATCAGCGCGACAGCGCTCTCATTTTTGATGGTGTGGACTCAGCCATATTCAAAATTTCCCTATTAGAAAGTCATGCAGCTCGAGGCACATTTAAACTACCAAAAACGTTGTATAATAAGAAAGCTGTCATCAATGTCGATTGTAAATCACAGTGTTTCAAATATGCAGTCCTATCCATCCTTCACTATAATGATATCAACGCGAATCGAAATCATACCTATAGCTATAGACAGTGGGAGGATGAACTAGACTTTGAAGGTTGTGATAGTAACAACATGAAAATCAAGGATGTAGAAACGTTCGAAAAACATAATAAGATTAAAATTGTCGTTCACGTGTGGGAGAAGGGGTTGAAGGGTGCCCGCTATAATTCACGTTCAACTTGTCATGAACGTGTAGTCAATCTCTTATTAGTAAAGCAAGATGATAGCGAGGAGTGGCACTACTGTGGTATACACAAAATCTCTCGCTTGTACACTCACTTGGGGCACTCTAAAAGAGGTGAACATTTTGTATGCGACCGCTGCATCCGCTCCTTTTGGAGTAAAGATAAATTTGAAACTCACTATGAATGGTGCAAGCGAGGTAAATTACAAATGGAACGCATGCCCAAAGATAAAATATTTTCACATAGGGATAATGGTGACGAATTAAGTCCCCTGCGTGTCATTTACGCAGACATAGAATGCTACATTGATGATATCATCCACAAGCCAGCAGCCATATCCTGCTATGAAGTATGGCATGACCACTTTAGGAATAGACCAAACAAAATGCATACTTGGCAAGGTGAAGATTGCATTTCAAAATTTCTAGAATTTCTCGATAAAGCTGCTAAATTTCAACAATCATATGATTCCCAATTGCAGCGTAAGTCACTACATATGTCAGATGAAGACAAACAGAAATTTGAAAGTTGCACATCGTGCCCTAAATGTCATAAAACGCTTGATGACGATAAAATTAAGAAAGTGCGTGATCATGATCACATCACTGGTAAATTTAAAAACGCACTCTTCTCCAAATGTAACTTTTCACTTAGGTTGAGACGTCGTGTACTACCCGTCATTTTTCATAACTTTAAGGGCTATGACAGTCATATGCTCATAAAAGGAGGGTTGAGCCAGATGAAATCGTGGCAGTTTAATGTAATAGCGCAAACGAGAGAAAAATTCATGGCAATGACAGCGAAAGTACCAGTAGATAAAACTAAAGAAAATAAGACAGTCTTCTTCGAAATAAAATTTTTAGATTCATTCCAATTCATGTCAGCGTCACTAGCTTCTCTCGTTCGTAATCTCAAGTTTCTTCCCCATAGTCAAACTTTGAAGAAACACTATCCAAACTTAACGGATGAAATAATCACTCGCAAAGGAGTCTTTCCTTATGCGTATTTTAGCTCAATGTCTAAACTAAATGAAACAACCCTTCCTTCCATTGACAAATTCAAAAACGATTTGACGGGTGAAGATTGTCCAGTAGAAGATTATGAGCATGCTCAAGAAGCATGGTTAAAATTTGATTGTAAAACGTTTGGCGATTATATGATCGCTTACTTAGAATTAGATGTCATTTTGCTGGTTGATGTCTTTCAGGAATTTCGACGAGTGGCATTAGAAGAAGACAAATTAGATCCTGTCCACTTTGTCAGTCTACCAGCCATGTCCTTTAAATCAGCCTTTAAAATGACTGGTGAGACCATCCATCTCTTACAAGACCCCGAGATGTATAATATATTTGAGCGCGGAATACGCGGTGGTCTCACATTTGTAAATAAACATCATATAAAATCTAAAACAGTAGGTGATGATCATATCCACCTAAAGTACTATGACCAAAATAATTTATATGGCAGTTCACTGTCTAAACCACTACCTCATTCCGAGTTTAGTTGGTTAAATCAAGATGAGCTTGAGTATTTACTCCAACCCTTCAAACATACTGAAGATTCCAGATGAAGGTGATTGGGGATATTATTTTGAAGTGGATTTGATTTATCCAAATAGCATTAAAAATAAAACTGCTGATTTCCCACTCGCACCTGAATCTGGTGAAGTGACTGAAGATATGTTTTCACCATTCATGTCACAATTTGATAATAACTTAACAGAGTGTGGACAGCCAAGGTACAAACCATGCCGCAAACTTTTACTCACCCAATATGATAAGAAAAATTATCTCGTACACTTCTGCATATTAAAATTCTATTTAGAAATGGGCATGCTTCTAAAGTCAGTTCACCGCATTATCAAATTTAGACAGAAAGCCTTCCTCAAACCATACATAGATAGTAACAGTCAAAAACGTGCACTCGCCCAAAATAATTTTGAAAAGGATTTTTATAAATATAAGAATAACAGTCTTTTCGGAAAGACCATGGAGAATGTTAGAAAACGTATGAACTACAAACTAGTCGTTGATGAACAAAAATATCACAAATTGACCTCATCACCTCTTTTCATTGATAGAGACATCATCGATGAGGATCTTGTAGGTGTTAAAATGATAAAATCAGAAGTTGAGTTGTGCAAACCCATCTATATTGGGCAAGCCGTTTTAGATTATTCCAAGCTTGAAATGTATCAACTCTTCTACAAAATATTAAAACCATGCCCTCTCGTAAAAGAGGTTCGCTTGCTGGGTGGTGATACAGATAGTTTCTTTTTAGGAATTACCACTCAAAAAGATTTAAATTTTAATGAAGTAGGCAACTCATTAGAAAAATATTTCGACACATCTAACTACAATCCCACTCATCCACTCTATTCCATACAGAATAAAGCCAAACTTGGTTGTTTTAAGGATGAAACAGCAGGAAAGGAAATAGATGAAATGATTCTCCTCCGTCCTAAAATGTATTCCATGAAATTAAAAGAATGTGCAGATAGTATTAAGCGTGCTAAAGGTATATCAAAATCCATTGTTCATAAAATGAAACATCGGTCCTATAAGAAGGCCTATAAAATAAAACTATAACGTTTGTCAATATGACAATCTTAAAATCTCAAGTTCATACTGTGAAAACGTACACGTTCAAGAAACGAGCACTTTCAGCATGGGAGGATAAGAGGTGTTGGATAGGACATAACACATCTCTTCCACATGGACATCCTGACACAAACATACCTCCACCCAAAAGAATAAAACTCACGCTACCACATTCAGGAGATGTATTGACATAATCAACTTTAACTCAGTATTTTGATGTTGCTTTTGTAGATATACATGGTTGTTTTATGTATCGCATGAGATCGTTTCTTCCTTGTGAATATATGCCTACAGTCAGCTCATTCCCCCTATATCTGTGAAAAGACTTTTTCATATACATATTTTATTTCAATAAACATATCACAATGACTTCACTTTGTTTTCCGAAACACTAAAGTTACGAGGGATTTAGTATCTTTCACATGGATGCACTCTTGTAAACCATTGGTAATTTTGATAGCAATAGAGGGTATAGTTTGTTTGACGACGGGATGATAGAAAATAGATTCAAACATCTTCTCGACTATTCCATATGAAGCGTCTTTATCATGAATGAAATCGCGTAAAATGTATTCTTTTTTCTCACCAACAGAAATAGGTAGAATCAAATCACTTTGAATGTAAAGGTGCTGTTCATGTTTATCAAGTGTCATTGGTGTTTCTACACCAATCGTATGCGCAGCAGTAAACACAGTTTGTAGCATTGAAAAACCAAAGAGTTTTTTCAAATTTTTACTCAATTGACATTGAATGTCATCGCCCAGTTTCAGAACAACGCGTTGATTTTCAATTGAAAACGAAATGTGGTGTGTCTTTACATCATATTTACTTTTCATCACATGCTTCAACTTCTGTTGTATATAAGGATTTACTACATGAATGAAGCTTTCAACTGTATGATATAGACGCGGCATTATATTGATAGCAACTTTAGATTCTTCATAAGACTGGTAAATTTTCTTGATGCGATCACCATAGATGTCCACCCACCATTCATCATTAACTGAATCAGCTTTAGTGTGATATTCATGAGAAGCATACACCACACCGCTTCCAATAATAGGTGTATAATGTCTTACAAAATGGCGCAAGGTTGGAGAGAAATAAACTGTAAGTTTGTCATTATATTACTGAATAACCAACTTATTTTTGTTCGCCATAATTTTCTCTCCATACTTCTTACCCACAGTCTCATTCCATCGTCTTACTAACTCAATAAGTGTCAAAGGCTTGACACCACGCTTTTTCAAAATGATGCGTTCTTCACATTCTACAACATCTTCATCAAATATTTCAAATCTATAATGAAATTTGTTGATTCGATTTGAATAAACTTTTTTAACATTTGCAGTAGCAATTGACGTTAGATGTAGTCCATGACCAAAACCAAGATGTGGATAGAATTCATTATCCAACCTCAGCGTAAGACCTTTAGTAAAAGAGTGAAAGCGAAGGAACTGTCTCCCACTCCAATGATAGATAGTAAACTCATAAGCTTTCTGATTTTTATTCTTCGTGATGGAAGTATTACCACTGTTGAATGCCTTAATAATTTTCTCATTCCCAGATGGTTCATAATAATCTGATTTTATCTGAATCCATTCATAGTTCCACTTTCCATCTGATGTTAAATTGTATGGGAACTGGAATGCATTATTCATCGTTATTCCATCATGGGTGCAAGGAGTCAATATCATTTCTTCCAAATCATTCACATTCTGAATATTGCTATCGTAGCAAATACTAGAAACGCCAACCTCCCATTCACCTTCTAAATGTAGTGGGCGATTTAATTCTACTCGATAGTCTGATAGTTTATTTTTGGGAAATTTATTCATAGAAGCATTACTGGGTAAGTAGATTAGAAACGAGTCCTTATTTTCACTTTCCATATTATTCACATTGGAAAATATATTAGCATGCTTTTGTATTAACTCTTCATTCGGAAATGGAGTGTGATACTTGTCACAGCATCTTTATGAAAAGGAATCAACGCACCAGCATCGTCATAAATGGCAATATCAATTTGTGGGATGTAGTTTGATTTCAGCTTTGTATAATGCACTTTCTTGAAAGTATGCTCAGATAAAATACTGCAGCTTTTTGGCTGGTATGGTATCATTGCTAGCAATGGAGCTTCAACATCTCCCACACGTACATCTTCACCAATATTGGAATATATCTGAAAATAGTTAATACGACGCGATAGCGACATGTCTGCGCTAGCTTTGGTTACAGTACCACTTTTAAAGATATTTTGATCAAAACCCAAAATGTCCATTAGAGTTTTATCCATAATTAGTTCAATACCTTTTCCACTTATAGTGAGAGACAATTTACCTTCTTTTTCAGAAAATGAAATATGTTGCTCATTAATCACTTCATTTAAATAATCTACAACCAATTTAACCGAAGTAATAATGCGAGGCATCAACACTCTTGTTTCATGTAAGATACCACCGAAAGGCTCTACACACTTTCTGTATAAAGATACGGTCCATTCTGTATCAAATTGATTTGGCCTTTCACATGGTAAATGTTGCATATCAAATTTTCCATGAACAGCTGCAGAACGATGTCGTAAGAACTGATGAATATCTTTTGAACAAACTAATACTAGATCATCATCATTTAATTTACTTATTGCAATATGATTAGATGATTTGATATAAGTCAATGTTGCCACTTGTTTACCATCAACTGGAAGGAGATAATTAAATTTCTTCAATAATGTTTCAGGAGTCATGTTTGTCTTTCTTGGCTTAATCACAATCTTCTTCACCAACGTCTTCTCATTTTTTGGAATAAGATCTACATAATAAGCTTCCTCTCGATATATCAACTGTTTATGACCACTTGGCTGGTAATTAACGTTAAAATTATCATAGCTTGTTAAGGCGCTAGCGAGGTAACCTAAATCATTTCTTAAACTTGGACTTAAACCAACAATCCAATCTTTCTCAACTACATGATGTACATAATTATGATCATCATTGTGCGGAGTAAATTGGACAATATGTTTACACGCTTTATTCAAGAAATCATATATAAACTTTTTACATGATAAGAGATCTTTCTTTGGCCACTGTGGAATGTATACTCGGCACCCCTTTTCACAATGGTAAGCAGCTGTGCGTCTCATATTAATAGTCATCACCTCATGATCAAAAGTATAGACACAGTTGCTATAAACAAGTTGAGTGACACCCACTTCCCAATTTCCATTTAGCTGTTGTGCATGATCAATGGGAGTAGAAAAGAGTGCGGCTCGATTACTAGCAAATCTCTTTGTAGCCGCATTGCTAAGCAAAATATGATAAAACGACATTTTTATATTGCTGATCTGCGACTTTGCATAACATCATGAAGACTTGGATTTTGGACTCTCTACAATATATCAGAGTTGATCGTGATGGAAACGTACACTTCAAAAATTCTCATGGTCATACATCAAGAGGTATTACATTAACATGGCGACAATTTGTCAACCTCAATGATATCATGAGGGATTTGGAATATTTTGAAACATTAAGATTCATCTCCTTGGGTGATCAAGTTTGGCTTCAACGTCGCAACAATGAAATTCAAATCTGCCATTCTCATTCCGCAAACTGTTTCTCATTTCGCAAATACAATTGGGAGAAGTATAGAAGATACATACATCGCTCCATCATGACATTTATTCGTCGTGAGTTCATCGCCCTACTGTGCAAATCTTAATCAGACATGACTACCACGCACCATGAGTTGGAAATTAGATTCCCTACAACGTATTGAAACGGATCATGATCGAAACGTCTATTTCAAAGATTCAACTGGAAATGTGAGAAGAGAGTTTGCTTTATCTTATCGTCATTTTCAATCTCTACATCATATCATGAAGGATTTGAAATACTTCTATATGAAAAGACATTCACGTATTGGAAATCGCATCTGGCTGCGCGTCAACAATCGGCGAATTCAACTCTATCATTCCCAACTTCATACTAACTTCACATTTCATCAAGGTAGTTGGGAAAAGTATAAAAGGAAGGTACATCGCTCAATTTACTCATTTTTTCATCATGAAGCGCCATCGCTACACCATCGTCAACATTCTCCGTCGCTTCAGACTCTACGCCAAAATCGATCTCACAACATTACACCAACACCTTCCAAACAGCAAGTATTACCCGGGCCGACCTCAAATGTTAGTGGTGAAGATGAACAATTCACGGAATCTTCAACTCTTCCCAAATGGGACTGTACAGATTCTCGGCGCCCTTTCTCATTCATCGGCGCAGTCAATGCGCTTAGAGCTACAAAGACTACTACGTCGGATATGGAAGAGGGAGAGGTGTGTGATGTTGAATCTGACTGTGGACAATATGGTGATCTCTACTCAATTGAGTGAAAGTGTATCATTTTTGAAGATTCATACCAGCAGTTACAATTTGTGTTATGAACCCGAACTTTTTCCTGCAGCTCTCATTAGTTGTTGGTTACCTGTGAATGTGGCAATCTTTCATAATAGTAAAGTGATCATTACTGGATTAAAATCTCATGTACAAGCAAATGTGATCCTAGACTATCTCATCGAGTATGTACGTACCCAGCGGATTTTAAAATAAAAAACAATTTTTCCAACATGATGTTTTTATTTCAAATCATGATAGAACTTACAAATCATTTTTTCATTAGAGGAAGGATTACATGAAAAGTTTTGAATAACAGATACAAATCGAGATACATGTAAACGTTTTAAGATGAAGTACAGTACAAAAGCACCACACGTTGATGAAAGTGGATGTTGTAGTATGCGTTCATTTTGCTGATATTGACGCGTATGTTTTCTCAACCACTGCTGTGTTGGTATATTTGGAGGTTGAGCAAGAGAGTCAAATAGTTCACCACGTCGGTCTTCTCCAATAAAGATCGCTTTCCAATGCTCACCGCCTAAATTCTGCGAATGAGTGTTTAGCACAATAAAGATGATATAGTGATTTACTGCAGGTGGTAAGGTATCAAGTGAATAGACATTATCGAAAGCTTTCAACGTCGCTTCGTCTGCATTACGCTGCACTTTAGTCTTAATATCGTCAGCAGTCAACCAACTCATTAACGATTATACTGAAGAATTACGTCACGATACTTTGTAATTTCAATGTTTGAATCGAAGACTACATAAATTAATACATTGATCGTCTCAGGTAGTGTTCTTTTGAACGTCAAATCCAAACGAATATTATGAGGCACGTTCGATTGACGATAGGGTGCACTAATATCGCTGTCAGCAGTCAAATCAAATGCATAAATGGTACATCCACTCTTAAACTCTTTCATAATGAGTCCGTTGGTGTCATCCGTATTGTAAAAGCCAAAGACATCCATAAAATCAACATAACTGCGCATAAATTGATCCGAAGCAAAATCTGGTTTGTAGGGTGGACCAAGATGACTCACACCATTTACACGTAAAGCAATTTCACTTAACTGATTGTGTTTAAAATTGAAAGGATTCTTCTTTATATTACCATTAAATGCATCATTTTCAACCATTGCCACCATGAGGAGCTTCGGTGCTTCCAACGGAAAGAGGCCATCTTTTATGAAACTCTTTTGATCTTTCGGAATTGTAAAGGTGAGAAGCTTTGTATGCTGAACGGGGTAAATGGCATTTTGGCGGTTAAGACCTTCAGCATGTCCTCTAATGACACTTGGATTCGGTACTACTCGACGAATGTAAAGTGCAATATCTTCCACATGAATTCTAAAATTGTCAACTTTAGCAAATGCATTCAGCGCAAATTCAGGCTTATTCAATGTCAGCTTGAGTCGCATGCTGGTATTACAGAGTAAATACTTTGACTGTCTAAAGAAGTCTAAATTCAGCGGACCATATAGCTGACATACTCTACTATCTTTAATCATAGCAGATCGCTTTACAAAGCCACTGTTTGTTTCAACATCAAATTTTCCTGCTTCATCTCTGTACCATCCCATGGCTTCCATATGACTTTTTTGTGCTGCTGGATGAAACTGTGATACATGATTGAAATATGATTTATAGGGATAATCGCTTTGACCACCTTCCACCTGCTGCTCTCCAATCGTTAGAGAAACATCGCGAAGTAATGTAGTCAATGGTAAATTGTTTAGTCCAACTTTATGTGCATCGTCAATAGCAGTTCCATCTGCTTGCTGAATTCTAAACCTCACATCAACCATCGCATAACTCAAATCTATGTAGTCATCACTACCACCAGGAATAACAAATTCAATGGGGCCAGCATTCTCAGCTGTTCGAGGATGATAATCTACAATACTTGAACTAAGAATATCTGTCTGTATGGCTTGTTGATCAAGCAAACAAAAACCGGAAGTTTTACACTCCATGATTAGAAGTTATAGCAGCGTCGTCGTTTAGCGCCTGATGAATGATTAGAACCTCTGCGACGTTTGCGTGAATGCCTTTTGACTGAAGATCGCACCTTACCAGCTCCGCGATGTTTCCTCCTTCCTTTATTCATTCGTTTAGGTGATTTCTTTCCTTGAGTAACACCAGCAAAGGTCTGCTTCAATGTTTTTAAACCGCGTTCCTTCCCACGATTCAACAAACTGCTCTTAAAACGTCTACCTCTGGAAAGATCACTAGCAACATCACCAGCAAAGCCAACGGCATTACTTAAAACATTTCGTTTTAAAGATCTACCGACATTGGATATGAGAGGTGCTACAACAGATTTCAGTGCACCAAGTATGCTACCTCCACGTTGGCGGCGAGCGCCGATGTAAATTTGTCCTCCACCACTTACATAGGAGGGTCGTGAATAAAATGAGGCAGTTGGATTCATAGCTCAAACCCTAAACATTGTTAGTTACAACTTTGCATGAATCACTGTCGATCACTTAGATGAAAGATGTCGGCTCGACGCATCCAAGAGTTCATACTTGAAGGATAACCAGTCCATTTAACAAGACACCATTCTTCACCTTGCCGTTTTTTACATCGAATAATTTTCTCTACCAAATATGTTTCACTTTCAGTGACTACCTCAATCTCATCGCGGTAGAAGCTACCCTCAATTTCTTCATTATCGTAATCTTTCAACTTGTAGGTGGTCGGAGAGTCTTTTTGATTAATCCTTGATACTGTAAATACCTCCTCTGTCCAATTCGGAAGGTACCCTTTAGCAAAAACACTCTTCACTTTTGAGATACGAACTTTATCACCAATTTTCACATCACTTTTCACATGAGTGCGTTTACGTTGGAATGATTCGCGCACTTTATCTACATTGTCAGCATTTACATCTACTGGTCTGAGTCCAAAGGAACGATGGATAGAGTGATTGTAGGCATGGAGTGTATCTTATAGAACCTTTGTCCAATTTTGTGTCAAGTTGGCAGTAAAATGTCGCCACAAGCGATTTTTTAATGTGCGATTAAAACGTTCAACGAGTGCAGCTTTATAAGCACTCTTTACACTAAACAACTCAATGTCATGCCTCTCAAATAATCTTCTCACATGCTGATTTTCAAACTCTTTTCCTTGATCACTCTGAATTCTTTTTGGAATGCGACCTTCTCGAAAAATTGTTTGGAATGCTTTTGCTACTCCTTTCCCTTCTTTAGTTTTTAAAGGTTGAGCCCACGCATAACGCGAGAAAATATCAATGACGGTTAAAATAAAATTATTGCCCGAGTTATGTTTTGAAATGGAGGCGACATCGCACAAATCTGCTTGCCACTGTTCATCGATGTCATGAACAATATAATGGCGGGTGCGGTACTTCTTTTTCGCTTGTTTGTGGAGTGTATAGGTAGCCTGACCCTTTAACCATCGTTTCACTTGTGATTGTGGAAGACCACTCGCTTTTGATAATTTCTTGATAGATGCAAATCCTGCCGGATGTTTTACATCATAATAGATTGACTTCAAACGTTCAGTCGATGACGACTGACTCTTTTTCCTCCTTCTCATCTTTTTGTTTTCTTGCCTTTCTACATTTACAACAACTGCAGCATTTAGCTTTAGCGGTTTTGCGATCGTGTTCACATTGCTTAGGGGTTTCATTATGAGAGCTGGTGCAGCAAGTGCAAGTGACAACGACATTCACCTCTGGCGGCTCATTACATGGCAAGCAACTCATCTGCTTCATATTAATAGTCTGAGAACATGTATTTTCTGGGAGGAGCTGTTTTACGTTTTCCTTTTACTAGTTTTAGTGGCGATGTAGATCTACGTCGAGTTCTTCCTCTTGTTTGCTTAGTGAGTGTGGGAGGGGATGTAGCAGGTGACGTCTTAAACCAATTTGTTGGCATTTTCATCGTCTGAAGCATTGGAGCAGTAGCCACTGTTGAATCAAGTTCTTTCAATGTCTCATTATTCAAAGCAAATTTTGGTACATTATGCTTTTTCAATAGTTTAAGAAAGTATGACCAACCAGGTGGAACATAGCCCTGACGGCGCTTTCTACGTGTCGCATACTGAATCAAGTCTTCATAACGTGAAGCATCAATCACTCTATTTTCATCTGTAATGATTTCTCCTCTATCATTTACATTGAGATGGGGTTCAATACTATTGAAAAGAGATATGGCATGTGCGCGAGATGCTAAAGGTGTAGCAGTCGATACAGAGTCACGCATCTTATTCTTGAAGTTTTTCAATTGCTCAACAGTTTCCGATTGTAATAATATAGCACGATGTGGATCTTTGATGTGAACATTTTGCTGATGATCTATTTCTTTCCTATACATTTGATTTGCAAGAGGTTGCTTTACTTGCTGCATGGCAGTCAATTGTACATATTCATCCTGAGGAATAACAATCATGCGAGAATAAGAACTCATAGTTTGTAGATAATCATGGGAGTTTTCAAAATATCACTTCGAAATCTAAATTCTTCCGGACACTCTTGCGTAAAGTCAATGAATAAGTAACCGTATGGTTTTTCAGTAGCTGCTTGAAAAATTTCAATTAAGGCTTTTGATCCTCTGGGTGCAACTTGTCGCGCTAAAATTTCAAATTGAATTTTATCTCGCGGATTCTTGAAAATAGCATAATAGTGTGTATTCAGGTTTCGTGTATGAGCTTCTTTTCCATCAGGAAACAAATTTTGTGTGATATAGATGATAAAGCACCTTTTATGATGTGCTGCGCTAGTGAACATATCTGTAACATCTTTTGAATTCTTACTTTCTTTTAATAAATCATCCAATACAACAACATCATTAGACTGAAGTTTATCCACTGCAATAATTCCTTCATGTCGAATAAAGTTGCGACTTTTTAATTCCTGAAACAGCGACGGTTGATAAATACCATAACACCAAATCACTCGATTGATAGGTTCCTTAAACAACTCCCTTCTTTTATCCAATAAATTCAGCGTGAAGACAGTTTTACCTGCATGAGATGGACCTGATACAGTCAGAACTTTATCACATTGAAGTCTGAAATCCATTATAATACTTTGAGATTCAACATTTGCATAATTAACGCTTAGAGCCAAAGATATTACCCAATAGGTTACCCACGACAGGAGCTAACATTGGAAGTATTGCTGAAAGGAAACCGCCCTTTTGTGTTAGAGTTTTCCTCTTTCTTTGAAGGGTGACTTTAGGATTGGAGATGAAACGCAATTTCGTAGCATATCGCTTAAGTAACTTTCGTTGTTTTGGCGCTAATTTCTTCGTCCTCAACTTTCTGACATGAGAAATAATTTCATGAATGAATTTATCGTTGGCATGTCGTATAGCATTGTATCGCTGATTTGCTTTCATTCGTCGGAGAGCTTGAATGGCTGAAGAAAACTTTTGACTTTTACGTTTCGTCTTTTTACGTTTCGCCATTTTCCGTGTTAGTCTTTGCTAAAACCTATCTTTACCACATTTGCATAAGTACTAACTATTGCGACATAAGTGACACTCGAAATGAGCAATATCACAGTGGTTACATTTGCAAAGTTGAATGCAATTACGTATGAAACAGCGCTGACAAAAAGCGTGCTTACATCTCTTGAAGATGCGCTTTTCATTTCCATCCTTTCGCTTACATACATCACAACACATAGTTTCACCGTTACTGATGTCTATAGCAAGTCTTTTTGAAGATATGAATTTGCTAGCCTTTTCTAAATAATAGACGCATGTACAGAAGGAATATACTTCGAGAGTGAGCAGACATAGCTCGAAAACCAGTTGTGCTACAATCAAGTACCACTGCATTTTCAATTTTTCTTTATGGAAAGTTGAATGTGAATATCTGAAATCGCTTCAATCACTAGACTGCTACCATGATGGTTAAATGCGTTAAGACGTTCAGCAATTTTTATCATATGTCTTTTAAAAATTTCTTCGGGGTGATCTACCACTTCCATTGAATAAGAAGCAAAATGGAAAGAGCGACTTTCCACCTCTTCCTTTCCAAAATGACTAAACTTAATTTTCGCAACTAATCGCGCCATGACAATGCTATCAGAGAATGTATTCATTAACTCTAGAAATAGAGTGCTAGCATGATCGACCACTGCTTCGATGTCGGTCTCATCTTTATGAAAATTTACCACATAATCTTGAACAGCTCCTTTTAAACTTTGCCTATGAAAATGTAATGTTCCGCAGTCGTTTGAGAAAGACATGATCGCCCTTTATCTAACCCATCCATTGCATGAAAACAACAACTCTTCTCATAGTAACATTTATTGAATAACTGTAACAAGCATGCATTATAAATCAATGGTTTGAAAGAGATAAAATAGATACAGCTGGTAACTATCATACAGCGAGCAATGATAACCATACAGGACTTTGGCAGTGCTGAGGTAAGGAGGAAAGAAGCATTGGTTATGAACGTAGCTACTACAACGAACAGACAAAATAGGAACACACAAATCCTTAAAACGTTTCGTGACTTCATGATAATGTTGATTCACTCTACTATCCCAAGGTGGGAGCAAAATATCATCAATGATTAGATTGGGAAATACTTTCCTCTCCTTACCAGGATTATTACAAAAGATGCGTATAACATTGAAAGCAGCTAACCATCGTTTAAAGTCAATAAGAAGAGCACTCTCACAAGAAAAGCCATAGTCTTGCAAATATTTCAGATTAAGTCCATGAATGTGTTTTCTCGCCCATTGATCAACATTGGGATTGCAGTTGGCATGTTGATGATAGACACTGACAATCTGATATGTCCAATTGTTCATAGCAATAGCACTGAGCTCCTGTACAGGTTCACCCTCACAATCCATAAAAATGATGATAGAAGCCTAAAACGGAAATTTACACATCTAAGGAAACGTTCTATAACATATTACAAAATGAAGAATTACATCGATGCTTTTCACGACAAAATACACAAATGATATGATGGCAACGAAGAAGTAAAATGTATCTAATAAGACCACGTCCACGACACTCAAAGCACATAAGCGAATTGTCATAGGGTAGAGTTAGGAAAGGACTAGTAATTCTCCTTCTTTGATTTGCGTTTTGATGCAGCATTCTTCTCCGACTTGCGCTTCGTACCACTGCTGTTAAGGATTTGATCAATTATGTCGTCCACGTTGGGTGGTTTTGGAATATATAGGATGGATTCCATATGCATGGAGAGAGAGGCTATTTTATTATCCTTGTGACGACCATAATATAGCCCATTCACTTTGAAAAGGATATCCCAAGTACCTTCTCCGAGCTCGTCGCATGTGATGGGTGTTGAATGATCTCCCTCCTTCTTATAGTAAGTACACCAATGTGATACCGGTAGGCAAATGTGATTACCATCCCAAATCTTTCTATAGGGAGTATCCTTGTCATCTCTCGCCTTCCACTCTTGAGCAAGAGGAGTAGGAATGTCCATATTTAATGTCACGTACTCCTCAATAATATCAAGTTGGTGGCGAATGTACGGACTCACGGGGATCAGTATGTAGTCCCCATACTGATTGTGCATTATCTTGACATCCGTGGAAGGGAGCATTCCCGTTTGGAGTACTACGCCATGATCGTCATAACGCAAGACTTGTTTAAATTTACGCTGTAGCGGTGTAGGATTATGTACCTTGGTTGTTTCTTCCACTGGCCTCAGTTGTAGATGATCTGATCGTAGCGAACCTTGTAACGTTTGACCACCATTTTGTCCTACTAGTGCAGCAGATGGAGTAGATGCCTGAAAATGGAAAAGATTGTATTAAGTTTACGTTCAAGGGAGGAGAGGGAGGGAAGTAGCGACTTACCATTTTAGTTGGATAATAGAATAGGGAACTAGAGAGAAAATGTGCGTCCGTCACTCGTGCAATTCAACGATGGAATGATTCTCACTGTGGAAGGCTCGCTATTTATATAGAAATTCTTGATTCTCATTGGATGATGATCCTCATTGGACAATAACATCAAGCTGATTCCAAATCTGGCCTCCGTTTACCAATCCGAGCCTTCATTCGCCCGCTGGAGCTGTTTCTTGGGAAATTCTAACTCTGTCGTTTTTCGTCAATCTCCCAAAATCTTAAATGGCGTCTCACATCTAAACGAAGACAGATATGAACAAGCCGTTTCTTTCACTGAATTTGTCTCACTCTTAGCTTTCTAACGAGTTATTGCATGACTTTCTACGATCTCTAGAACCAAAGTTGGAAGATCGGTGCCGGGGGGACGTCAACGAAACTTTTTCTCTCCGATTGCGTTCAAATTCACCATACTGATGCAGAATTTCACGCTGATTCCGAATCTGGCCTCCGTTTTCCCATCCGATGCCTCGTTTTGGAGCTACAGCCCAAAACGTCCAAAATTCTAACTCTGTCGTTTTTCGACAGTCTCCCAAAATCTTAAATGGCGCCTCACATGTAAACGAAGACAGATATGGACAAGCCGATTCTTTCAGTTAATTTGTCTCACTCTTAGCTTTCAAACGAGCTATTGCACGACAAAATCCGTCCACTAGAAGCCAAGATCGAAGCTAGCTCTCCCGAGGGGGGGGAGGTCAGTGAAATTTGATGAAAAATGTTTTGGGGAAGGTCCCAGGTCGAAATTCCACACTTTGGAAAATTTTCAAAATTTTACCCATACAAAGCCACTCTGACACTTAGGATTTTTTCAGGTGAGCGAGCTCCGACCTAAAATCTTGTAACAGCTCTAACTTTTGAACGGCTGGTCCGATTGACTCGCGGCAAAAATGGCGTCGAGCAGTTTTTTCTCCTCTTTCAAACGAGTAGCTGTAAGACAAAATCCGTCCACTAGAACCAAAGTTAGAAGATTGCTGTCGGGGGGGGGGGGGGGGGTCAGTGAAATTTGATGAAAAATGTTTTGGTGAAGGTCCCAGGTCGAAATGCCACACTTTTTGAAAATTTTACCCATACAAAGCCACTCTGACACTTAGGATTTTTTCAGGTGAGCTACGACAGTCCACCCTCCCAACCTGGCGGCACACCACGCCAACCTGGCCGGCACACCACGCCAACCTGGACAGCACATCACCGCGCGCTACGACGGCCGGTCAGGGGGGGGACGTCAGCGAACCTGACGGACGCACTTGGCCGGCACACCACGACACTCTGTCGTTCCATCCAGAGGGGGGGGGACGTCAGACTCAAAGCACCACGGCGGCCGACCACGACACTCTGCCGTTCCAGAGGGGGGGGACGTCAGCGACGGCGGCCATCTTGCGCTATCCAGAAGTGGAGTTTTACTTACTACTCCCCGCCTTTGCGAAACTCAATCAAGTTGAAAGTTGATTGATTTCTCACCTTGCTCACCTTGAAAGGCCTTGTCACAGTGGAGGGGGTGGCTTAATTTTCCTCTTCCATCTCGAGCGGTCCATTGCATCCGCGGTTGAGGCTCCAATGATCTTCATGTCTTCTAGCACTTGGGGCTTCTACGTTTTCTTTGATCGCCCTCTGCTTCGAGGCCGTGGCACAGGCATTCCCAATGATAGATGGGTCTGGAGTTCGCGAGGTTTCCGTACACCGTGCCCGCACCACCTCATTCTCCGCGACGTCATGATCTCATCGATCGGATGAATCCCGAGTGCTTCGCGAATGCCCGTGAAAGTTGACTGATTGATGACAAGCAAAGTAATTTCCATTGTAGTTTCATTGAGCCACCTATATTTTTCATCCTGCTATTAAATGCAGCATTTTATGCATCAGATCTATAGATTTAGTTCATAAACTATAGCAAAATCAAACAACAAAAATTATGGATTAGCGCTTTTATTGCAAAAATGTAACATGTTTGACATATTTTGCCGGCTTTAAATAACATTCCGAGAAATATCAAGAGTACCAAGGTTTATCAATCAAAGACGCAATTTTCGGACAATATTACCATCAGATTTTAATGGTAGAAGTGTCCACAATCGTGTTTTTCTTGATTTCATGTTGCTTCGAATTATTACGCCGCATTTCGAGGTGTTGTTTTTATTGTCTTTTATCAATATGTTTACATTTCAAAATAATATATTTCATCAATACATGAAATGCATAATTGGAGCGACAATTTTATTGGCCTCTGTTTCGCCGGAGATGCGCAATTAGAATATTAATCTGATTTATGTGGGTGTTCGCTATAGCTTGGTGAATACCCGAGGAAATCAGCTTAATTGTGCATCTCAGATTTATTCCAGGTAGTATGTAAACCGACAGTTGTGTTGCTGTTGAGAGATGTGAACTAGGACGCTGATGATTCCTGATATTGAACGAAATGGCGGCTATTCAAGCTGTTGCCATTTTTCAAATGATGGTGCAGCTCAATAAGTGATAATTCTGTATGTACTACGGCATCGGTTTGGCTTCGATCACTAAATTGCGATATTAATGAATCTCACATATGTCCATTTTTTGGATCTATGAGCGTGGAACTCGATCATTCTTCACACTCCTCTCATTCTATTTGATCACCTTCCATCGAAGTTGTCAATAAGTATAGTTCGCGTTCTCATGAGATTCATGAAACCTCAAAAGTGAATTTTGGATGCAAAATATCCATTTCAGCTCCATGCTTTCTCCACGAAACCGAGGCTGTTTGAAATACGAAGCTAAGTTATCTAACATAACCGACAAAATGCACGAGATCATGCTGCACCAGTGTGAAAGCGTAGCCGATTCTATGGATCATGCTTTTGACATGTATTTTGTCTTCTGAAACTTATCATTATTTTAAGTTATATTTATTACAAATTATAATTTTTGTTTCCCAAATTCACATGCCTACGTATAGAGAAGGCACATATTTACTAGAATAAGATAGATCAAGTATACCAAGTTGATCCACAATGCATTGATTTCAAACAAGATTAAGATGACTTTGTACAGTTCATATTAACAAAAATGGCTTGTCACTCTAACAGCGTCACAAACTGAAATTGATAATGACAAAATTGGCGTGGAAGTCGGATAAATCACAATATGCAGCTGCCCTGTGAAAATAATTACAGTTTTCTAAGCAAGGGTACATTTATTGACATAACCATTGCACGAATTTTTTTCAGCGCAAAAGAAAACTTGTGATGGAATGAACAGGTCGCTAAAATTCATTACTGACAATTACAGCATTTGTCAGACTTTCGTTTGTATTTCAGTAGTGCGTTTAATCAATATCCTAACAACGAGCATTTGCAGCATAAAATGGAAGAAATTGATTTCGATTGCGAATAAAAATTGGGACTTCGATCATTCTCACACAAGTAAGCTGTCTAATGATGATATTACTTTTGATTAAGTTCAGTAAAATAAGTTTTGATATAACTCTGTGTAGCATTCATGCAGTTCATTCGGAATATCCATAGTTTTAACATTACCAATTAATAAAAACAAATGGAGATCTCCATTTTTTGACATGTGCAGTCTTGTGTTGATTTTATGCGTTGAGGCATAACTTATACGTGAATCCGTTGAAGTGGAATTTTTGAAATTCCGTCGAACTATTGAGTTGAATAATGGAAATGTTATCTGAGATTCTCGATTTAGAAGTTGATTAATCTGTCAGACATCTCGAACAATCATCTATTTCCAAGATAACACGACAGCATCCGTTTTTTACTTGATTTGAAAACTGATTACAACGGGAATTTCAGGGAACCTTTTTGCATCTACATGTAAAGCTATAACAAAAGAAATTTTCGGGCAAATGTTGAATACAGGAGGATTTATAAAATAATAAGATATTTGTAGACAATTGTCTAGATATTTTCCCATCCAAAAGCAAGAAAATCAATGTAATTATAATAAGAAGTTGATTTGTGTGCGATAAATCATTTTTGTGAAATGAGTATAGGAAACATAGCTCATGAGACTGACTTTGGTCATGAAAAATGATTTACAACACTAGCTGAGATTTGCATGGCTTAAGATCGGCAAGAAGAATTCAATTAACTTTGAAATTTGTTCAAATACGTGTAACTTGCGATTTTACTGTCAAATGTCGCTGAACGCTGTTGAAGCATCCATCTTCGGAGTTCAACATGCTGCAATGATATCCATGCACAAATTTATCTTGCACTCATTATTCAAGGTGCTACCAATTTAATTTAGACTGCGTTCTGCAACTCATGCCTATAGGTAACTTTGACGAAGTACGTGCAAAATTTGAAGGAATACGCACTCCATTTTCAAAACAGATGAATATTGATCGAGACAGTTCATTAATTTTCGTAGATATTTTCTCAATTATTTAACAGAATGTCATGTTGATGTATCTCTCCTTCATGCAAATTTGTTAATGAAGGGTGTGAAAGTCATTCCGGAAATCGATTTCATCTCGATCACATCTCGATTACAAGAACAATCAAACTCAAAATTTCTTACATGACCACAGAACATGGATGCAAAGGCGATAATAATTGTTGCCCTGGAATTCCGTCTTGTTGCAATCAGATCCTGCTAACACACAGGAATTGTATAAATTCTCGCTAATTGACGTGCTAAAGTCAAATCAAATATATTTGATACTTCTCTTCTATGTAAAATGGCCATCAACCGGAGGTGATTCCTCATCAGATTGTAATTGCCTAATACAAAAGTCGCACCTTCCTTTAGATGCTATATTTTGGGAAGGTTTAAAAAGATGTCAAATGCAATAAAGACATGTACAAAATGTGCAATGAGCTTTTCGAGCTTTCCCTATTTCTCACGGAAAACGCGCTAAAAGTAACTAATCAAGTCACTCGTCTAGAACAGTTTAGATACTGCTAATACATTTGGATAATGTTTCAAATATCACCAAATTTTCCTCGAGCGATTTTGGAATCATGTGTCATAAATGCTTGGTCTGAAGCAGATAAGCGACAAGAAAGGCAAGGCAATACTTAAAGAGCAGTACTTAAAAGCAAGCTTGGATAAATAATGCATTCAAGACAATATGCGCATGCATGTGCGTTACGTTTGATATCATATATAAAAAACATGTACACTTGTACATGTGACATCAATCTGCACAAATTTACAGAGTGGTTACATTACGAACACTGGGTGGAAGTCTTCACTTCGGATTAAAAGTATGTAATTGTTTACCATCAAATATAAAAAGTACCTCTGATATATTGTGCCGATGCCCTGCACAAAAACTTCATTTTGCTATGGTTAGCGGCAAAAACCTACGACCATAGGATGGCAGTTGATATTATTCTGTTCATCTTGATATTTCTTTATCCTGTCAAGCTGAGAATTGAAAATCCATTTTGTTACATTTTCTTTCAAGGGTCTATTATCAGATTCCTTACAATATTCTTCATGCTACATCTTATTTCGCATGTGATTACTTCTCTCTGTCTCCTCCCTCTATCCTTTCTACACTTTCAGTATATATGGCGATGCTTGCTTATATTTATGTCCATAGCCATTGAGCCAGTGAAAATTATAGATGGCATCTAGTCCACCGGCCGTTGTTTAACATTTCATCATTTTTGGACTGATGCTAATCTCTAAACCATTGTTATTAATGAACATGTTTATTCAGTCGATGGCTCATTCCTATCGATGAAATAGATAATATCCTGCGATTATGAAACCTGTTGTTGGACACAAAGCAAAACGAGCACTTGTCCACAAGGGCAATGCGGTGGCTTGACATTGAACACTCAGACAAAATGATTAGCACAGAAATAACGCAATGCATGGGGGTTCAATCGGCTTTGTAAGTGAGCCAAATATTTTCAAATTCGCGTGGTAGAGAAAGAAAGTAGCGCAATCTATCTTTAAACATTAAAAATCTCTGGTAAATTCTCTTACAATAGACATCGATAGGATTTGAATTCTGGATCTATTCCCATTCCATCGGTTTTTCGAGGTATATGGTGCTGCATACATGGATCTACGAATGAGTAATAATTGCATCCGGCGGCTATTTTGACTGCCTAAGGTTATGTAGACTCATACTTACTCACACATTACAATTTAGACATAGATGATATTAATTTTGATATTGGTGTGATCTTGCAAATAAATTTCAGAAACAAGAAGTCAATTTTCTCTCTATGGCCTCGCTTATGCACTAGTTAATGCACGACAACGTCGAGACCGCGAAGTGGTCGAGAAGCGCAAGGCCTCAGTCACCCTGCGAGCTTTTCCAAGTGTTTCCGAGCAAAGCGTTTTGCAGCAAATATAAAGTCATCATTGCAGCAGTTGTAGACTGCCACAAGGAGCAAAGCAAAAGCTTGCGGACATACGTTTGTTCGCGTTTGCTCGGGACGTTCGTGTCTGCTTTGCTTTCATTGTGGCTGAGGCCTTAGGCATGCATTATGAAACTTAATGCTACCGTCCACTGTGCATTATTATGTCACGGTGCACTCTTCGCACTTCAGTTGAATCTATAGCGATGGACAGTAGAGACAATTGGTGAGTACTTGTCCACGGTATTGGAGACACGAAGGGATCATGTGCTCTTCATGAACATCGTGCAATAATGTCAATCAAATATCCACTACTTCTCGTATTTCATCAATGCAAGGCATACGAAATTTTGGCCATATTCGGCTCATGTAGCATTACGTTCTCCGCAAAAAGTTAATTGATATGTGAATTAGCACAATTTGAAAATAAAAAGTCTTTCTTTTTTAATACACAGCTCATGTCTCAGGTGCATTATAGATACATTTTCTGTGATTGACACATATTGATGATAGACAATATAACAATAATAACCTACGTGGAAAAGGCAGAATTACGCTGTGGAAAATCGTGGTCCCAAGTGATAAGATAGTAGTTGCAAGATAATTTTTTCTCGAAGGATCGAAGCGAAGATATGTGATGTAGTAGATTCATGCTTCGTACTTATAACACAAGAACATTGAACATGATGCATTTATCAATTGGCGGTACATCAATCATTAGTCTTAAAAGAACAGAAATACCATTCGCTTGTAGTGGAGAATAGATTGTCGCATAAGAAGAGGGTTTCAATAAAATGTTTTTTTCAAGAATGAATATGTCGCACACTCATGTGGGATGATTCAGTAAAGGATCTCGACAGTATCAGACTCATTTGACTGTGATCATCGACAAAATACTGTTTTTTACCTTACGTGTGGGCGGTGGCGTGGGTGTGTGAAACTTTTTCAACTATTGTTTACTGTTATTGTAATCAACATGTGGTTGAAGTGTAAGCAGATTAGACAAACGGCGTGTCTGATGTTTAAAGGGATTGAGATTAATGTGCATAAAATAATGAAAAAAACATCTATTTAAACCTCGAAATTTTCCGTGCAACTCTTCTGTTACAACGCTCACTGCATTGAGAATTGGTAATAATATATAATCGGGCAAAAGCCAGGATGATAAGACTCATGATGTAGGAACAGTTCTAAAAGACCAAGCCTGAACGGACTTGCAGTGCTGAACGCACTACGACTGACCCGGCTAGGATCATTCGGCTTGAAGAAGTCGATCCGGGATCAATTCCTACTGAACATAAATTGCAAACTATAATTGCTAACAAAAATTTTGTATTTTTGATTTAACAACACTTTGAAGTTAAAGCGATGAAGCCTGGTGTAAACTAACGGCAAGAAAGTGAAGAACTCCAAGACTTCTTGCTCCTATAGTTCTTTTCTTTAGGGTGGTTCTGGGCGGGAACCAAGGGTGTGCTGGATAACTCTTTAGCTGTTCGTAGCATAGCATTTTAATTCCTGTAACACTGTTAGTCCTGTTTCAGGTACTAACACGGTGATATTTAGCAATTCCTAGTTTTCTGACAATAGTGTGATGAAAGTTTTTTTTCAATTATTGAAAATTGAAAAAAATTGCAAGCTTATTTCAAGATATTGTAAATCTTGATAATGGCGAACATGCTGTCTATTCTACTTGGTATTCCTAAAATGAGCCTGACCTCGCGAAGGTCAGAGTTATTATTGTTCAATCGATTCTCAGAGGTCGCCTTGCAGCGGTTACTGTCATGTGAAAACCACACGTAAAAATTCATGAAAACTGACTACTGAAAATGTCGCCATTAGGGCCCCACTGCTAGGTCTCCAATATTGGTCGTGCGAGACATTCGAGGTATCCAGATACCGAATCAACAGCATTTAGTGGACATTAATGCACACTAAACCTAAAATCTGCTACTTCCGAAGCATCACCATCCTTTAGATGATGAATTTTTGCACATTAGGCTCATGACCGCGTTAAACGGAAATAACGATACCACTTCATTTAATCTGACGAGTAATACTTTATAACTAATGCTTATATGCTTATAGCTAATGCTTTCGTTTTTATGTCAGCTTGCGCCGAACGTGCAAAGGGAATGAAATTTGATCAAATATTCGATTTGTGTCGCAAAGTAAATGACGAACTAATATTTCATTTGCTTCAATAAATCATCACGAAGATCGCCGCTTCGAATATATTTTTCGACTGTTTATTTAGATGTTTTTAATAATTTGAACATTTTAATTATGTACATTTCAATGAGGTTGAAGCGTCATATTGAAGAACAAAGACCAGCACTCAACCGAAGACATGAAATGACCAGACGTTGAACGTGCCCTCACTCCTGCCAAACCTTGATAATGCGAGCCGGCTCGCGAAAGCTCGGAATTGTACATAACTTTTAGCAAATAGACTGTACATATTTTTAGCAGCTTATCTTTTTTCGGGGAGACGACACAAGCGGAAGTGAGATTCACTATGAAATACTTTTTTATAGATTGAGTGAATGAATAATTAAGATATAAACTTGTTTATTTAATGAACAAGATTGAAAAATGCTTGTAAATCAACATCGTTCTTTGCCATAAATAGCCATCGATCTTTCCAATAAGTTTAGCTTAGGATTGAATAATGAACGACCCGTGCACTGTATTCGTCTTAGGGAGAAGCAAATTCATGATGTTGAGCTGTACTTTTAACCTAATTTTGGAAACTGTGACATTGGCAAGCAACCATGATATGAGTGCTGACTACAATGTGGCTGAGATTGCCATTATATGGATAAGTTAATGAATGAATTTTACTGAGTGACATTTCACTCAAGCTTGCAAAAATCAGCAACTCGATAATATCAAATGATCCTCATTCTAATTAATGGTCCTCATTGTAAAATGTACAAATTGAATGTTAAGCTATTTTAAGTTAGTATTTTTAACAAAGTACCAGCATTTCGTCTTAATTGGTGTACCAGTGACAATTAATAAAATGCTGATTCTTAATAAATTATCATCTTAGATAAAATGCTTAACTGAAGAAAAGGGAGCATGCCTCAATAGGAGTAATTTCATTCTTGTTCGAGAGCTGCTGATGTTTTCTTCCTGAGCACGAAAATCTGTTTGTATAACTGCAACAATAAATCTTGTTATCATGACGCTTACATTAACTTCAAAAACAAATTACCTAGGTGAACGTTTTACAAAATTACATCTTTCTACAAACTATGAGAGATATTTGCCTTTAAAGTGGCATCAAAATCATAAAAAAGACAAATCTGATTTACGGCTCCCTAACTAAAACGATTGGAGCTGCAACTTGAGAGTTGTCGTTTTATTGATGCTGTATGACAATCTATAATTTAAAAATAGCAAGAAGCGATTTTAGATAGCAATAGCGCGAATTTAGGAAGAAAGCGTCAGTAGCTATCGCACTATTCAGCATTAGGAATTATCAACGGACTTCACAATTCACATTCTTCGTCCTCAACTTAACTTCCTATCTGATGCAGCCATCAAAAAGATAATGTAACAGGTACTTCAGAGTGTGTCTTAGATGAGAAGTATGCGGAAACGTGTTTTTGATGGAGATGCTTGAACTTCCATGCATATTCACATGAGAGAATTTGCAAAAATGTTTGCTTATTGATGGAAAAAATGGTAATTTGTGTCCTAACTTATGCAAATCTTTATCAATTTGCACCCTACAGGTACCTAGAAAAGCTATCTACTAGTCAGGGGTGCATAAGCGCGTTTTCGACCTAGCTGATTGAACAGCTATGCGTTTTCAGAAGACGGTATTTGCAGGAAGTTATCGTTTATTCATGGTAAGACTCGCAGATTTGTGCTTAACTTGTATAAATCTGCATCTGTTTGCACATGCAGATAGTTACAAGTATTATTGAACTAGTGAATGAGAAATCTAACCGTTTGGAAAGGACATAATTCAGAAAACATAGCTGATATTGGTGACATAGTTGACCAGTTTGCGAGTCAGGCGATGCATTTCACAGGTACGTAAAGAGAGTTTCTGACTCGAATCTAATTTATTGGTCGAAAATAAAATGATATAAAGTTACACGTCGCACAGCGTGACGGGCCTTCGGCGTCCAGCGCCTTCTTAACGGTCGATGGTCAAATGGCTTATTGGTGGATATTGGTGAGAACCATGCAGACAGTAAATGCAGTTAGTGAGACAAAGCTGCAGCGCTTCATTTTGATTGGCTGTTGCAAATGTCGCAGATCTATATCTGCGATTTCATTGGAGTAAGTGTGTATTTATATTTCGAAAAGACTCATGACTTCAAGTGCAAAGTTCAAGGTGTTCCACTGACTAGATTTTCCTAGATTTTTGATATGTTGATAAGGGATTTTGGTACTTCTATTCTTTCCCCATCCCACATTCTTCAAGTTTTCCAAAATCATCAAATTTCGCCAAAGTTAGTCACATTGGGTTTAGAAAAGACTTGATCTGTCACTGAGTGTCACTACAATACCCCTGAGAAGTCTTACTTGAACTCAGGGATGAAGGATTGGTACCTTGGATACTCAGATACAAGGTCCAGCTGTGATCATGAACTTCGTGTGATTGTTGTCTACAGATAATTGAGGCTGTAAATGTTCTACAAGTCAGATAAGAGGAGTTTTACACACAACGCTATGCGACGTTAGTGAGTCTGCCCGTAGGAGCAAGAGAAGATCGTTGACGATGTAACACTTCCGGGTGTCAACAACAGAAATGTGGGTGGGGGGAAAGAATAGAAGTACCGGGATTTTTTCTCTACAAGATAATCCCACTCTTGAAACTATTGCAATTTGTGGCGGGTTACTGTGTAATTCGTTGTAGATTGCCTGGACTATGGCCCGCGTGCTCTCTAGGGCGAGTACCTATTTGTCTCCTTGATTCACCTACATACTTTTCATTGCACTGTAGGTGATGAGGTAAACAATATTCTTCACCTAACAAGATATAGGACCTTTGGAGACACATGATTGACAGAATTGGCAATTAGAGATATGACAATTCTTAACCGTTTGCGGCCGCGCACAATGGATTTCATAGATTTCGAAGTGAAGACCAGCTTCAAATCATCCGACAAACCAGTGCGCGGCGAAGAAGGCTGTTCAACTGCATGCAATTAGAATCACTGACAAAGGGCAAAGGCAAAGGGCTTCGCCATTTAGGAAAACACACCACAAATAAATTTGATAAAGAATATAGGATAACCATTGCCAATGAAGTTACTTTTAATAATTTGTATAGTAGTCATATCTAGAATTAGAACACAGCCGCTTAACTCGTAAGAATTCATTAAAAGCAATATTGCGTGTCAAATAGCGTGGATGATGAGATGCCCATGGGATAGTACAGTCGAGTTAACATTTTTAATATCAAGACGAGTCTCAAATTTACCGTCAACCATAAAGGGCATTAGGAAAAGGAATGGAATCTTGCCATCAGTCATGTTTTCTTGAGTGAATTTGATATCGTTGTTAACATAATGTATTGTATTCAGAAGCTCAGATGAAGTGATATGGTCATTGCAGATGACAAACTGTCATCAATACAGCCCTTCCAAAGGAAGATCCTGGAAACCATCTTGCTGAGCATTTTTCTCTCAGTAAAATACATGCAAATTATGGAAAGAGGCGGAGCAGCACTGTCACCCATGACCACGCCCAATGTTTGTTTGTGAAGAATGTCATTTATCAGAATAGTGTCGGATAGCAGGCACAACTCAAGAAGCTCCTCCATGTCCACGGCTTCAAGAGATTCCAAAGACGTATAAGATTTGTGTAAAGAAAAGAAAGCTGTGAAAATTGAACCTCTTATGCTGTCCCAATATACATCGTTGTTGTCTCATTGTTCACGCAGTATCTGGGGAGTTGCAGCTAAGAGCGAATGACGAGCACCGCACGTCAAGGGTAGTTGGCGAAGTAAAGCAAATTTGGCTTCGGGGCTCAAAAGGTAGCTTTATCCACGTTTACTATCCATCTGCTGATCTAGCGCTATGCAAAATGGTAGCAGTTTACAATGTAATAACTTTTATGCCTTAAACATAAAACTTCTTGCTGTATTAGACTAAACTCTATTGATTACATCATTAAATACTGTATACTTAGTACATAGGCTTCCTTATTTGCATTTGTTAACATGATAGATGAACGACAAGTGACATTGGCCGAAACTTTCCGCTGAGTGGGTTTCCGGTAAGTGGGTATTCCGCTAAGTGAGGCGAAATCATTTTGCCGCACAATTACGAAAAAATGGTGATATTGACGAGACAGAGCGATCACACAACCGTCGCGCACGACACCAAATGATGAATAAAGATCGAAAATACGCGTATGCATGTACTTCATCATTGAACCAATCGTGCAAAAAACGCTTGAGATGGCGCTATGTAGACACTTTTATTTTATCAGAAAAGAATGCGTGATGTAATGGCAATAAGTCATATTTTGATTTCATAAATTTCATGACAAACGCTTTCAACATCAAAAAAGGATAATATGCTTTTTGCTGTTTAAGACTACATTTTCAATCATTTTATAGATGCCAATACTTTTCACTACACAATTTTTCAACAGAACTGTGCTAGAATGCATGTGCAGTGCATGGTACTGCAGTATGTATATCTATAATGTGGCATATTATTTTCGATGTTATTAACAGTAATGTTACTTTTGCATAATGATCTAAGACCTTGTAATTTACTAGGCCTATTATAATTCAATGAGTAAATAGACCCGTCGTTGCAGTTGAGGTAAAATAATAAAGTTAGAAAGCTGCCAAAAGTTCATGAATTAATTATAGGATTTCATTTTTGGAAAATTTTCATTAATGCCATACTGACTATGATAATGGCCAGGAACGCTGTTGCAACGTGTAAGTATAACTAGCATCTACTTACTATGGTTGTAGGTTACAATGAATTGTGCTCGTACAATCAATCAAGACACCAATTAGAGAAAAACTACATGCAAAAATACCGACGATAGCTCATCTAAATGTAACTCATCTTAGAATATTGTTTGCGCAATAAAGTGTCGAAATTCGTCAAACCTTCAATAATAGACTTCTTTATGTATGCTGTTTGATGTATTGCACGTTGGATCCCATCATGTATTAAATGGATGTACATTCGTTCTTGATTTCAAGAAAGTTCGTGATGAAATGAATTACTTAAGTCGACTAAAAATAGCTGAATCTTTTAAGTCACAGAAATTATCTTTAGACTTGTCGACGAGCTGATTGATTAATCAGAACAGGAAGCCTGAACATAAATGAAATTTTCTAAGTGCAGAAATCAAAGTCACATTATGCTTTGTCTTGATGAAGATATCACTAACGAAGCTACAACCTATCGTTCATAAATAGAGTTGATGCGCATTATCAATTCGTCAAATATGCTTAGATGATGTAATAATCGCAAGAAGATATATTTTTGTACGAGATAAAGAATGACGTCAATATTTCTTAAAATATTATGTTGAAATGATGAATCATTTCATAGAGCAATTATTCATTAAATAATCTACCTGTTGTGGCACCGACAGGGCCTCACATGGGTAATGTTCTGATTAGGTGCCACTATCTTGGTGGAGTCATATCTCAACGTAGTTCTTCACTGCAATGGCCGAAAACTTTTTTCTTCGGTTTTCTGTCGACAGGTCAGCTCATCATTCTTTATCGATCTTCAAGTGAAACGCGACTTCGCAAAATAAATTTGCTGCACGCTTTCTTTGTAGTAATTAACGTCAATGTGGTCAAATTTATTTACATAGTAATATAGCAAGATAAGATCTAAAAAGACAGCAAACTTTAGTTCAATCTTCTTTAATGCCACGTAATTTGCATTTAGTAAAGTTTGACAACAAGCATTCTGTCTGTGACAGTTATCAATTTATCATTTAAGGGCATCTGCAGTAATTTGCTGTTCAAGTTCAGCTTCTTTATCATCGCCTTCTCTTTAGCAGAGAAAATGACAATTCAATGTTATTCTAATCTTCAATAGCAGTGCTTTAAAATTCAACATCGCAATGCTATCAGAAATGTATAGGCCTCTATCGTACTATTCGATTTTCACTAGTATGAATCAGCCAATGATCTCCTCGGAATATAAGAAAAGTTTGCAAAATGCATACAAAAATTGCACCATGCACTGTTTATCAAAAGTAGCTACGATAAGAAGCAAAATATCATCTGTGAAAAAGCCAAATGATATTCAATGTTGAACTTCATTTTCATCTTTCAATTCAATAAGTGCCTCGATATAGATCTACATGCATGCATGCAGGTTTATATCATCACGGCTCGAAAATCTTGATAACGCACACGTGAACCCAATGTAGTCCTCATTATTTTTCATGTCTCTAGTAAAGAAGTATAGCGAATGAGCTTAATATTGATTCTTACTTTCAGATTTCTATGAGTGCAAAGATAGACTTTATAAGTGAAAAGAAGGCGATAAAAAAAGTCCTCCATCATTAACTTTTTTCAGATGATTTGCACGCATTTCAAAATTCACATATAAGTACATTCTCCAAACAGGAATTTGCTCATCAACACCCCGAATTCCAAAAATTGTGGGAAATAGGAGAAAACATCACTAAAAAATCATAAGTTAATGTTTACTGCTAACTTCACAGACCATGTAAACCAATTTTCTCGCCATTTTGAATAATGTAGCATTAACAAATAGCTCATTCCAGAATTTTCTCGCATGTTTTCCAATCCCTCCTACCCTTCAAATACACAGAACATGCATTTTCGGCTAGAAATCAACCGAGAATTAATTATAAAGTTAATGCTAACTTCATAGGACATCAAAATCAATTTACTTGATCCCACAACGACTCAGGATTGTCATATGGGTCATTCTCGAATTTGCTCCCATGCATTGGATTACCTGACGTTTCTAGACCTGAGTCACTTGGCGAGCAAATGGCGCTTGACTCAAAATGGCGAGCAGATTGGTTTACATGGTCTGTGAAGTTAGCACTAATTTAAATTTTAACTTTTGATGTTTTAGCGATGTTTTCTGATATTTCGTATAATTTTTGGAATTCGGATGTTGATGAGCAAATTCCTGTTTGGAGAATGTACTTATAATGTACTTATATGTGAATTTTGAGATGCGAGCAAATTATCTGAAAAATTCAATGATGGAGTTAATGCAAACTTCATCGCCTTGGTAAAAAGGGACAAAAAAGGCCTTTTGAAACGATTTGTTGCTTTTCAATCCGTTTTCAATTTTTCAGTTCCTAGACAATTCTTGCAAACGAAACTATTCTAAACATGCTTCTTTGAAGAAAGGAAAATTAATAATGAAAAATCATCAATTACTCTAACTCAAAACATCGTCAACACGAATTCATATTAGCATTAATCAGAAAGAATTCAACGAACAAAGTCCACTCGTATACAATTATTTGCTCACTCGGAATGATAAATAACTTCAACGATCAAAGTAGAGATGCAGACTAGATTAGATCATTGGATTTTGGAACATTGGGCGTTTACATTTGAAGTGAATTCATTAATTAGTATGTAGAGAGCTTCGTTATTTTGCGATCAGATATCTATGAAAATGCACTATTATGCAAACATCATTCTTATGTACATCTAAATGCTTTCGATTTGATAAAAAGAAGGTTTCATTATGCTACAAAAACATTTTTACCTCGGCTATATCACCACCTCCTGTTATTGATTGGTCAATCAAAGCATTTATCTATAGTAAAATGTGTGCTTTATCTCTGAAAATACAGTGTAAACGATTTTATCTGGAACTAATTGGTGTGCTATTGTGTATTGATGCAAGTAATAGTAACAATAACAACAGCGATATTGTGTATAATAGCGATGCACAATGTAATAGTCGCTTTAACCATCTGCTGATGAATTGATCGGAATATTCAGGCAGCCATGTTTTGGTGAGCGTTAATCGATCTCCATTCCCATAGTGGGGTTAAACAACATGGCTAGTTTTAAAACATGTATTTCAAACAAAGCGATTATAAGATTTTTTCAAATAAAGACAACTGGGTTCCTTAAGATATTTTTAACTATTTGACTCACCCACCAAGAAATATCTGGCATGCGTCTTTTCTCAGATGTCTATCTACAGGATCCTATTTGCCTTGCTATCTTGATACCGTGCTGTATGTCACTAATATCAGATAATTATTTAAGTTTCACCAATATCTATGACACAACTCCTATTCCCATTAGGTCTGTTTTTGCTAATGCAGCGTTAGCCTAACATGTCAATGGCACATCATAAACGACTATGTAAATAGACCTATCTATTGCCGACTACACTTACCGTGGTTATCATTCGCTCGAATGCTGCTTTTTGGTTATGATTACAAAAGTATAATTAGTCTTATCAGGTATGGAATGTCAAAAATCAAATGTAACCTTATTTCAACTACAAACTATCCAACACTTTTCGAGAATATCTAGCGTAAAATTTCTGAGTATTCTGAAAACTCATTTACGATGTTTAATTTTTATCAATAACATGTGGTCATTGATAAACCCACGTCTGACCAGCAGATATGCGATGAAATACCTGAAAGAAAAGAAACGCTTCAAATTTTGGATTCTATGGTCCATCTTAATAAAGTAACTAGAACAGACTACAAACATCAAATATTTGCTTCACAATGTTTTCTGATCTACATACTTTTTATACCAGAATGTCATAGAAAATGTGTCTAGCAGAATTGGCTGATTCAAAGCAGTCAAAGCTCCAAAATTGTGCTAGCGAGCTAAGAATTTCAAGATGTTGCTATCAACGGCGATATAAAGTAAGGCCTACTATCGCCATAGACAGCTGAATAACGAATTACCGACTGACAAAGCATTAGCTGGCGTCTAAGTCGGCACAACAGCCTCAAAGGAAAAAATTGAAATTCATATGAATAGCGCCATATAATGATCAAAACACGCTTTATGGGATGAGAATCTCTCTCTACATATATGTATATATATATATATATATATATATATATATATATATATATATATATATATATGTATATACGACGTATATTCATGTATGCTCAAAAAGTTATCGAGATTATATAGAACTCAAGACAGTGCCGTCGTTTATAAATGTCCGATCTCAATGTACTTACAAAGTTTTTCCTGTAGACATTTCTGTTTCTTCCGTGTAATGGAATCAAAAATGTCTTTTGAGTTAGCACAACGCAATGTGCATGTGCAAGATATACATTTGGTTTTAAAGATGAAAGAAGCGATATGAAGCATATAGATATGTATTTACATAAAACTTTGTAAACCTAGTTCAGCATTCGAAGACAGACTGTGAAAGGTTTTGGCGGATAAGTTTTTCCGACTATATCCAATAGCGGATACAGATGTAAATGTAAATTTGCAAAACCTATCATGTCTACCTCTTATTTCAGTCCCCGCCCAAAAACTGCTTTTGATAACTGAAGCACTTGCAGATAAACGACGAATCAGAAATAAGAATTTTTAACTGATATTGATATTTATAGCAAATTTGACTGTCAAATGTACTTGATTTTCATCGAAGTTAGCGAAGCCTTCGCAAACGTAGTTCATCTTTTTAAAGCAGTAAATAGACGTAATTCATTGCACTGCAAGGCAATCCGAGGTCAGATACGAATCTTCATTTAATGTGTGACATTTCATGAAAGACTGACGTCAAGTTTTCTCTTAAAATGTTAAAATAGAATCAGTCATTATATAATTTTTGGCAATGTACCTATTAATTTCAGATGAAAAATTGTCATTCTGCTTTTGCAATATGATTTATAATCTTGACCATAGATTAGATAGTTCCGATTTCTTTGGGACGGAATTCTCAAGGATGTCCATGGGACGAGTCTTCCACACCCGGACCCATCCCATCCCACGGGATTTTTCAATCATCGACTTATATGAATTTCATGAGGCCACGGATTTACATGTAATACCATCACTTTCAGCAGCTTGGCATGCGAGTTTGCAAAATGCATATTCATTTCCTAAGTTAAAACTGAAGACGGCATACTGGTGTGTATACCGCTGGTGGCCCACTTGGTGTAAGCCTTAGGTAGGCAAGTCCTTATTGACCTGCTTTGAGATAGAATGACAGTATGGCAAGTAAAGTAACAAATGGTAAGTAAAGTAACAAAGGCCGATTTTGCAGTAATGGGCCGCATCTTTCATTACTAATGCATGTACTAATTACAGGCATAAATTTGATTGTATAAATAAAGATGGACGCATTTGTTGTACATGTATATTGATTGAGCAATTTTTTCCTGAATAAAGTTGAGTGTATGTTTTCATTTCCGAAATATGCAAACTCGATCATGCTTTTCAAACCGCAATTTTTACTTGCGCATTCAATTAACATTGTCAAGTTAGATAGAGCTTATTCCGCCAAAAATTATGTCATGCCACGCAGATATTGTTTTTCGTGACTTATTCTGTATGGCCTGCAGCTGGTCTTGAAATCCAATGATAGAGTCGATATGTGTGTGTGTGTTCATGCATCTGCTGCAACATGAAATTCGCTACATCCTCGATCATACAAAATGGGGCTCATTGCGGAAAGTGGGGCGCGCTCCATTCTATAAAGACAGAAATATCAATAAATGCACCTTGTGCGCAATCTTTCGATCAAAATGTATTATAGGGATCATGATATTGTCCTCAAGAATCATTTTCAGTCTTCAGCGGAAGGAATTTCATGTTTTTCTACAAAAAGAACTTGAACCTCACGTTGTAGGAATATTGCAAGCGTGCTGCTTGTTTAAGTATGCTTCCAGATACGGATTTAATAGTAGCCACAAATGACCTTGAGAATTCAACTACACAATTTCTCAGAAATCGTCACGGAAGGATCATGCGGGCTGCAAAGCTATCTGCGATTAAAACTCGTTCATTCAAACACCTGGATCCCACATTGCTGCAAGAACATGAGTCGCCCCATATTGCTGCATATACGTACTTGTGTGTGTCAGTGCATTGACAGCTAGATGTCCATGGTCAGGGAAACCCACACCTTGCCATCAATTTTTATGATACTACCGTTCGTTATGATAGAAATTATTGCAAGCTGAATAAATTCGCCCGGGCCCGGTTTCTACTCTGATCACATTTACTCAATCGACTCTAAAAAGTCAAAAACTGGAATTTGAATTGGACATTCAAATGAAGTTTGGTCTACAGCTAAATTATTATCTTCTAAATCTTAGAAAGTATCATCTTCTAGCTTTCTAAATCATGAACTTATATATCAAGCTTTGTGACAATCGATTGAGTTTGACAGTAGAGATGGTATTTCAGTATTTTTGATCAATTTCTTAATTCGATCAGTTTGATTGTCAATTTCGATTGAGTTCTCCATGATTCACCCATCCCGGGCCCATGGGACCACAGTTCCACGAAATCCCATCCCATTGGCCATCCGTGGGAATTGTTTTGTAAGTTAAATGGCATGGTGTGATGAAACTCGGTAGAGAAAAAATGCGAAATAGTAAATTGTCATAGAGAGCTCATTAAAGAGTGCTACAACTAATAATAGAAATTCGATTTTCCGTTTTTGTTTAAGGTAGTATAACTAGAATGTACATCTGGTGTTTCTTAATGACTATTTCAGGCATTCATTTAGAGGATCATTTTTCATCTTCAGGAGACTCAAATTAGTGAAGATCAAGCTTTCTCTGTAAGTTTCGTTGTTATTTTACCAAAATGGCATCATTTCAATGAGAAATGATAATAATCATGAATCCTTTCAAATACAGAGGGAAAAGTACCGGTGCTTAGCCATTGTCAGTCACTGAAGCCAGGGACGTTGTGGAGCCGTTATCTCCGACTTTGGCCTCAATCTTCATCGAGAAATGTGAGAGATGAGCACTCAGCAGTGCGCAACTCCATGTTAAGGTTTGGAAGAATGTGGATGACACGCCCGTGCCAGTTAAGCGAGGTGAAGAAGAGCTTTGATAGACCATCTAGATAGCTGTAATGCGGCGATCGATTTTACCAAGGAGGTTGGAGAAGAGCAGGAAGGTATTCTGCATTTGGATATACGGCTAAAACATGGAGATGAATGTGGATTGGTAATCCTGATGGGTGTGAAAGACACGGCTGCGGTGCGGTATTTGGACTTCAAGTCGGCATGAGTGGAGTCTGGTATCGTGCATGAAGAAGAAGGCTGAAAGGGCATGCGGAACTGTCGATCCTTTGGAGAAGGAAGCGAGGAGGCTGGAAAGAGTTTTTAAACCTAGTGGCTATCCTCAAGACAAATTACAAGGAGGATTGGATGCGAAAGATCAAACACTGAAGTAAAGGAAAAGGAAGAAGAGTCGAATGTTCCGACGATACCATATGTACCTGATACATGGGAGCGCATCAAGAAAACAGCGAAAAGGATGGGTTTATAAGAAAGGTTCAAGCGAGGAAGGCGTCTCGGAGATCGAAGTTGAACCAACTTCATGAGCTGATGGAACGAAGAGTGGTTTGCAGGCAGGGATGAATGATATATGAAAAAAATCTGTGAGAAAGACGGATTGTAAGGAAGAAGGAGCATGAAAAGGACATTCGGAACATCAATTTGAGATCTGCGATTTCAATGCATGCGCTCGAAAGTGGAAATTATCCTGATTTCAATAGCTTTTGTGTTATTGACCGCAAGAATCAGAGAGAGCGTCCACATTGCAAAAAATAACATATTCAGTCGTGATGATGGCATGCGGCTGAGCAAGTAGTGGATATCTGTGCTGAAGTGACCGGTCCCACCGTCCTCATTTTGTGACTCTGCCAGTGATTAAGATAAAGGTCTTCTGAACTTTTACACTTTCTTGTCATTCTCTTGGTCTCTGGCCTGATGACGGGTGATCCGAAAGCTTGCCGAATTTGTAAATGCTATTCTGTCTTATTGTATCACAATACAAACATTTTCAAATGTGACTATGACTCTTATGGAAGAGGGGCGCAATGACTTACATCTTCATCACAGCAAATATTGAGAGGAAAAGATTTTAAGCTCACAACAGTTTAAAAGTATTTACCAATTATATTGGCTACTTGCTATTTCCGGGCATTTAGGAATTTATAAATAATAAATATGAAGCTTTGTAAAAATCACCACTAAATCACAAAAAAGTAAAAATCCTCATATTGAGCAAAATGAGGTAAGATTAGACCTTTCCGTGACAAAAATTGATGAAGATTAAAATTCATGATAAATCATTTTGGGCCACGAAATTTCAATTCTTGCGACCTCATACTTTCGGAATCTCAGTGAATTTCTACTACTGAAATTATATTCCCTAATGCATCACTAGGCATGGAACACTCATAAATCAATGGATGACAATAACTTTAAAATATTTGTCATTTCTAAAGGCAGATCGGTCACCTAGATTTCACCTCCAATAGCATGTGTACTCCTTTTCTTGTTACCTTCTTCAAGCCTAATTCGAATTTCATTCGAAATATTAAGAAGTATTTTTGTAACAACATTGTATTTCGCAGTAAAAGACAGACCCTGGAGCTAACTATTCGCAGAACCGTCTACAACACGAAACAACGCATTTTCCGCCACTTGCTAATGAGTGCTTCAGTCTGACTTTAAAATTTTCGGTGCATCGTTCGGTGTGCGTGGCATTATACCCGGTGTGCTGGTGTAATGATATTCCTTTCCCCCGATCTAAAGTACTGACCGGAAAAAGTATACCAGAAAACTACTGTAAATTAATTTCCTTTCCTCGGAAAAAGAGAAAAAAATCTTCTAGAAGTCACAGTTTGAATATTTTAATCAGTCTAAATCTTAGCAGAGATGCAAGTGCAAATTCAACAAAGTCTCGTAGATGCCACAAGCCTTGATATCTCAACACACAAGATGAAGATATTTATTCTTCTCTTTGAAATTTTCAAGATAAAGAGGGGGAAATTGAATAACACGGCAACTAAGAGTCATCTTCCAAAAGTTGCAACTGTTTCTCTCTCTCAGAAATTCTAAGCTGCATTGCACTTTCCGCCGGAAAGGAAAGTGAAAGCAAGCGAAAGTAAGAAGAACAACGCCGGTGCTAACAGGTGCGACTAGCGCGCAGCCTTAATGAGGACAACTTCCGCCTATTCGGAATTACCGAATTACCGTTAATTCGAAGTTACCGAGAAAACAAAATGAATTCGATTTTTAATATAAAATATTGCTTATCATTACTCCCTAAAAGTTCGGATAGTGATTTTCGATTTGAAATAATTTGACCGTTGTAAACACCGCATGCTAGTAGCCTGCGAAGGATCACTCCGGAGATCCTATTTAGCAGCAATTTAGGATAGCCTGTTTTCTCAAATCCAATATAAAAATTCCTTCTTGTCGATGGCATGCAAATTAAAGTAAGTTGTTTAATAATCACATATTTACCACCTTTTTTGTAAACAGTCATGAGAAGCTCATAATTACGTAATTCCCATCTTTCCAGTCACTTTCGAGATATAGTTTTGTTTTTGTCAAATGAAAAATGTTGTCACAAGATAATGTCGTAATAGGTAACGCGATGAGATTAAGTCAGTCTGATGATTGATTTTGCATGATATTATGAGCTGTTTCCTTGGCAATTTCCTTTCATTTCATCATTAATGATTGTCATCATCTGATAATTTGGCAGTTGCTTGTCTACTGATCACAACAATCAAGATTGAATTTGAAGTACTGTACGCGCTGTTGTAACGCTAACACAACAGAAGTAGATCACTACTGCAGTGGTGGACATTGAATGCAGTCCCAATATTATTAAGGCTTCGAGATAATCAACCATATTTCACCAGGAAGATTTTGAGCTTTGAGAAGCAGAGGTCCTGGAGCCGCCTCTTCCGCTATTCCTTTTGTTCAATCATTCCTCACAGAGCTAAAAGCGGATCACCATGAGTGACCCGTGCTCGGGGTGAATCGCTGAGCCTATAACCCGTGACCCATGGCTCCTATTTCTAGATTCTGAATTTACATCTAATTCAACCATTGATTAATGTATGTTCAGCAGCTCATGATTATTCCAGCTTACACATAGGCACGTTGAATTAATTATTTTTCATTAAGAGTGAAATAATTTCTGAAATGACTATGATTGCTAGTGAAAAGATGATCGTGTGTCTGATCGAAATTATCTCATGAATAGAAAAAACTTGATTTTTTCAAACCTATATGTTTGGATATGCACAATGGAAGAGCATAATATGGCATTACTAAATGTACAAATTACATGCACATAAGATTTGGAGCTAACACAAATTTTCAAAACTTCATGCAATTGTCCGAAAACACTCACAGCTCCGGCATGGCAGAAAATAAATTTGAGTTTCTGTCAAGTCTAAGGGCGAGGGAGTTCGCTTCCACCACTTCCGGAGTCATAGAGGCACTGGTTTAATGACGTTGTAGATACATTAAAAGCAGAATGTCTTTCGGATTCAGAGCTACATACGACCTTGTAAAACAAACACGGAGTGCACAGGAAATTCCTTTTTCTTGTTGTAACACCATTGAGGAACATTCAGCTGATCAGCACTGAAAACCCCAAATGAAAATTGATTGAGATATTCATTAAAAAACGGTTCAGCACGGGTCACAGGTGTGATCCGTGACCAGGACGACCCGCGACATCCATGACTACATGACTAAATATCCATGGTTATCAGAAATACGTAGAAACTAAAAGTCACAAAAATCTGGAGTCGTAACTATTATATTTTGAAGCAATGTCAAATGCTGTGCAAGGGAACTCTAGGCGCCCTCCGGGTAGAATGGGATTGATATGACATGCTTTACAGATTTCTGTGGATTTTCTTTCATCTGAATAGGATAATTTGAGTATCTACTATGTAAAAAGTACAAAATGGTAAAAACCCAATAATACTCGAAAATTGATAGCACTGTATAAATATTGGAATTAATGTACAGTACATACATGTATGTATACCATTTAGGGATAATTTCATCGCCGTTATACGCCAAAAGAAGTGCAATTAGGGCGGCTATGCTTTTAGATGATAGGCTACTGCTGCTTAAATGTCCGATGTTAGCAAAATTTAATCCTATTTCAAGAAATTTTTATAGAAATATTTTGCAGAAAATGTAATTATCGATTTTTGCGATAAAGTCAAAGACACCATTCCAGATTTTACTTTTCCATTTCTTGTGCTATATCAGGTACATGTAGGTTCAAAGTCATGGGGGATTTTGCCTGCGCTTCTATCTATATTTCTATCTGTCGTGACCACGCAAAATAATCTTTACAAAGCTTTCTTCATTGACTTTTCTTAATTTCTTCATGCTACAGTCAAACCCGCTGATTACCAGCATAATGGAAATTCAGAAAAATGTGATAGTAAGAAGATCATGCTACAATGGTACATAGAGTGATCTAATGTTTGTCAATACTGTACATACTATCCCAATTGTTCATTACATAAAGTCAATAAAAAAGTTTGTCACCATGCAAATGATATAAATACTATATAGGCGTATACAAGCTTGTTGAGAAGGTTACAAAAATGCAATCCTATCAATTAGACCTACAGGTATGCACGACCTTCACACTCACATTGACTTACGGGGTGTCCAGTTAAGGACGCCGGATTTAATCCAATTGCCATATCCACAATACTGTTAATCTGTCATTGATTTAGTGCTTAGAATATCTTCAAAGGCATGCAATTTCATTTTGTATCACCGGTTGGCAAGGAAATCAATTAAATATGAAAAAAAGATTAAATATGTTTGATATTGCAGTCACTAAAACAATTTTTCACCCGCAGTCTGTAAACTCATCTATGGAAAACAACATCCTTTAAATGACCCCGTCGGCAGTCATGGCATACTCTTATTCTGTGAAGGAAATGTTCAATCGCTCTTTTACATAAGTTTGACATGATTCCACCAATTCTATCTCGAATCTCGTGCCTCAATTGAGCAATTGTTTTGGGTTTGTTTGAATATACCCGTGAGTTTACATAGCCCAAAGAAGGAAATCACCTGGGGACAAATCGCATGATTTTGGTGGCCATCGATAATCACCATTGTTGGAAACAAGGCGATCGGGAAACTTCTCTCTGAACAGTGGCGTGCTTAACTGGACACCCTCTATATTAAAGTTTGGCATTGCTGATCTTTGTCTGCCCTGAAACGCTGCATTTTTTACTCTGCATATCTATTAAAGAGTCATTCGGATGAAGAAATGCTGCCACAAGTCGTAGTGAGTGGATTACCTCCTTCTAGGCAGTGACGCTTATATGAATTCCAATTCAAAGTTGCAGCAATGTGTGACGCTACTTTGCCCTGAAGCAAATGTTAGCTCACTTAGCATAAGATTTATCTCACATATTAATGAAATAGATATTTCTTCTCAATTCCAAAAAGCGGATTTGGCAAGGAAGATGACAATGAGCAGTCAGTTATTCGATAGAAGTAGTAATAGTGGATAATTTGGCTCGACAGCAATTTATGGTCCGACCGTAGGCTGAATTGACCCTGCATTGAAATCGTAATTTTGCTACGTAATTAGAAGGCAACTTGTACATGTAGATTGTCAGTAAGAACATGTGCTTGTGCATTGAAAGAAATAATGAAATTCCAAAAACCTTTCATTTTATCATTTCATACTTTTTCGCTTCATTGATTGATTTTCTGTTTCCTTTAGTTTCATATAAATTATTCAAAGACACAATAACTTATTCAATTGACGTATTTTAATGCACATGCACCAGACATAGGGAAAGAATTCAAAAGTATGGCGCTTTTCAAAACATGTCTTTTGTTTTTTCAGTTAATTTTCAAATGATGACATACGACATCATGCTCGTGTGGCCTAACAAACATTCGTTTAAATGCCCAGCTTTTGTAAGTGTCATTTTAATGTTTAGATGATGCTCAATGCCTAATATATACATAAGTTTACAAGACATTCTTACAGGATATTGATTTTTAATATAATATCAGCAGGGGCGTAGCCAGGGGGCACCAGAGCCATGTAAAAATTAAATCTGAATTTTAAAATTTATATTCTTAACAATTCCCGTTGTACATCGACATTTATTTTATTTGAAGAACTGCGAACTGAAGGAAAATGCTATAAAACAATGAAATCATGATTTTTGCTTTATTTCCAAACAAACATGATTTTTAAGCCCTATAGTGAAGTAATAAAACTACATACAATGAAGGCCATCTGTACACGGCTTGATAATTTTACCAAAATCCACATTTTCCGTTTTTCTTTAATCTTATTATTTTATATTCATTTGAATATCATCAAAATATATAGAAGGATATAAATCAAACCCGCTATTTACCGCAGTCGACATTTGTCTACCATACTGGAAATCTATAGAATTTCGTCGGAAATTGCACATGTCGGTAGGGAGGTGACATAAGGCAGACTAAATCAAAATTCAGTGAATAAAAATAACCCATTTTTTATTATTCCTAGCTCGATTTTCCGACAAAAATTTGTGTTGTGCTATTGTTACATCTGCTATTATTATGCCAGCATATATTATGTTCAATTGCTTTAGAACTGTCAAAAGGAGTTTCATTTATACACATAATACAATTTAAAATCATTTAACGTCTATAATATCAATGTTTTTCTCTTAATTGAAAATCGCTCTCATAAGCATTAGAATGGTTGTCGATTTACGTATTACCATGGGGTGACAAAAGTCCACTGATGTAAACGACTAATGTGGTCGACTGTTTTAAAATTCCGATAACTCTCTTCCAGCTGGTGATATAATCGCGGCTCTTCCGAGGTCCGATATTCATCAATATTAAAGTTGGAATCATAGCTCGGAAAGGAAATCACAGTATCATATATTGAGCGAAACACAAAAAACAAGTACGATGTGAATGCAAGCAGTACAATGGAGGGTTGGTCTTGACATCGATTATTTCCTTACGTACCACGAGAGACTGAAGTTCTTTTTCTAAAACATGGTGATGAAATTCTACCACCACTTTTCTTGCCACATTTCTTGATGATCAAGGATTTATCACGGTAGATATACACATTGCACATTGACATTTTAAAGTTTCGCGTATCTTTGAATTTGAACACTGGATTGGAAAAGTCAGGCATGCATGCACTTTTTAGTAGCCAAAGTTTCCAAAGTTGTTGAAAGTGCCGTTCCCCTTATTTCATTGTGCTCAATGCAATTTTCCACAAATTGTAATTGAAGTACTGTGTGATTACATGCAAACATATTCAAATTCATCATGTTCATTATTCTGGTCACTGAATTCTTATAAAAATGTGTAGTGTAGAATAAATGCATGCACATGCTCTAGCAAGGAAATAAAGTTGCCGTACTTTTGAATAGCATGAAATTTTAAAATTTTTGATTTCACGCTAACTTTGAAACTTAATTGAGTTGATTTAATTATGAAACATTGCTAAAATAGTAAACGTCAACATAGTGATATGAGTATGACAAGTGACAGACGATGGATTGACGCATCAACTGATTATATTTTGAAGGAAATCCGTATAGTTTACCTGGAATTAGAGATGAACTATAGACTCCTGACCAACCAACTTAACTACCTTTGAAATGCTGACCATTCATCGAACACAAGCTCATTATCATTCTGGTTGAATGACTGCATTTTTCGAGCACTCATTTTTCAGATACATGTCAGTCAGTTCATTTATAACTGTCAGTCATGGAAATGCTTCATATTGTCCTAATGATCTAAACTTTCAGCAACTAAAATTGGAAACATTCATTATCACTCCAGAAATATCAAATTGTTTTAATCTGGCCTTATATGGTCTTCATCTAAAATGGAAATTTCTCAAAATAGCATAATAGTCAAGTTGCTTGCCATGTGACCAAAAAATCTTAGCATTAACTGATTCTTAATCTGTAAATGAAGATCGTGAGCGATGCGCATGTCAATAAGTTTAAATTCAGTATTATTTTAAAGGATGATAATTCACTAATCCATCAACAACGCTCTTTGAAATTATTTTCATTTCCTATCTAACACTAATTATCATCTTTCAAGTTGCTGCATCTATTATTGATATTGGACAGTAGGTGCGAAAACGTTTGAAGTCTGACTTACGCGAGAATTATTTGAATGCTATAAAACAGTGTTGAATATGTAGTGCTGTCATCTAGTGTGCATAGAAGCTACACATGCTTACATGATGTGATCCGCTAAATTATTCTTGACGACCTCAAGACCAAAGTCAAGACCGATGGGCATCTCCTTTCGGGCAAAATGCTTCCCAACATGTGTCTGAGTGAGCAGGAAATTGTTCTAAACATCAGGTGAAAATACGTATTTTTTATTATCCTCCAAGTTGTCAGGACACTTGAAATTTTGATAATTCCAAATTACTTCTGATGAATCTTCCTTCCGTGTTACAGAAACTATCTACATAAAAATCTCAAATCCTCACTGAAGAGCATTTAGTGATTTACAATTTCCTGGGCTGCAATTCATATCATTATCTCATTCCGCTTGTTAGTCACCGCAATCATTTCAATGCCGAACCGGAAAACATACCTGTATGTAAATTCACTTGTCATCTGGAGCAAAGAACATACTGAACAATAGCATAAGTCTCTGGAATTCATCGCACGCATTCATCGATAAAATCGCACGCTCTTTCACAACATAGTGTGCGATTCTATCCGCCCTTGAATTCCGGAGACTTATGTCCTTGTTCAGCTGTTCTTTGTTTCAGATAACAAGTGAATTTATCTCATTTAGAGCCCAAGCGCTCCTGCAATTCTCACGTCATACCTGCATGTGTAAATGGAAATGGTTTTCTGTCGAAAAAATGCAAAGTTGCATTTAAATACTCGTATTTAAAAGTCATTGATAAAAGTTATACCCCACCCCCTGGTATTGTCATCCACTGTCCTTTGACACTGAAATTCACTCTGGAATTACTAGATCATAGTTTAGTCAGTCACGTTATATCACATCATATCTCTGTCAATGGAAGTCAAATCATTGATCTGTGAATTGCAGGCACATACCAAATGATCAACAGAGCTATACCAGTGCACCAAGAAATGCCACAAGCATGCTGAATTGATAAATAGTTGGTAAGTAAGCGAGAGAACAGTGCCCCAGTTCATGCAAGAACTGAAAATAACATGACTTGACACGATAAATACTAGTTTTAGCAATGTTCATTGAGAGTCCTGGAACAAGTTCGTGTCGTAGATGATTGAAATGAATGGTCATATCAAATTGCCATTTAGATGATGCACGTCTCATAGAACCTGAACCCACAACTACTAAGGATATTTAGACCTGTTACTGTGACCAACTGACTGCTATAGACGCTTACGTGCCACCGACCAAGCCTGCGATATTTACCATTTGAGCATAAGCATTTTTCAAAAACTTTAACTTTGATAATGCAATTCTCTAAGCACAGAAATGATAAGAAGATCTCTTCGATCTACAACAGTCACAAAAAGATGGTCCAATGCTAATATTAGTTTTCGCTTCTCTTGCAAAACGCAAAGTATAACATTTTCAAGCAGAAATTATGGAAATGTGGACAATGTGAATTATCGAAGCTATGTTACATTTTTCAGAAAGGTATGCAAGCATAGAAAAGGAACTTCAAAGTCGGTTCAAAAGAGGGCGTTTCAATCGCTCCCTTATGACGCCATTAGTCTCATGTCATGCCACCGGTGAAGTAACAGGAATCTCTTTTTGCACAAGAGAAATTGGATTAATTATTGAACATTTTTTATACGCACACTTACTCTAACACAATTCACGTTATCAACAAAGGCTGTTTCCCTTTGAATGTATTTTCTGAATCAGATATTTGAAGCAATGTCTGTCGTTGATGAATTTGTACACCGCAAACACAACTATTCTCGAAATCATAATTTATTGAAAGTTAAAATAGGTCAATGGAAAAAAGTTAACATCCGAACATTTTCGCCGGCTCTTCTCAAGGGTGGACACCGGTTAACTGACAATAATACACTAATGCAATCGACACTGACACAGCGAAATGACAACTCAAAAGGACGGAATGACGGACAGAACTAACATAGAAATCTACCAAGGCAAAGCAAGAGAGAAAATGAATTGTTTCTGGATGCACAAAGCAGGTTTGTATAATTTTATCAGTAATGCCTCCAAAATGCTTAGAAGAAAAACAGAGTCAGAATGAGCCAGTACAGAAAAATGACTGACTGGAGGAACAGACTTGTCAAAAAGGCTGCAGGACATAACATGCCTGGTAACAGCGCTATCTGGCAAAGACTTTGAGCGAGGACGAAAACCACAAGAGTATATCCATGCTGGTAGATTCTCAGACACTCTACCTGCTGAGCATCTACCAGCATGGATATAAAACGATCGGGCGAAAACGTTCGGGTGTTAACTTTTTTCCTTTGACTTTTTTTAACTTTCAATAAATTATGATTTCGAGAATAGTTGTGTTTGCGGTGTACAAATTCATCAACGACAGACATTGCTTCAATTATTTGAAAAGTCGTTTGTCTCAATCTGAATCAGATATCTTGTATTGACAGCAGAATTCTCATTGTCGAAATGGAAATCCCACTGTTTAAAAAAGATTTCCAAATGCTGTATGAAAAGGAAAACTTGGTCAGTCACTGTCATCTAAAGGAGAATCAGATATAATAGTTTCACAAGAAAACGACAAATACTATGGCAATTCAATCGATAAGCTTGTCTTATTTAGCATTGCAAACGCCTGCAGTTACTTACATGTAAACTTCAAGATGCGTTTTCGAAATTATTCGAAATTTCTTCGCTAATACGAAAATCAACAGTCTAGATGAGTAGTTCCCAACCTTTTAATGTCTCAGTATCACTTGAGATCTTAGACGTTCGACGCGTACCACTTAGTCTCAAGGAAATTCCTTCTATGTAAGGAGAGACATGTAAAATATGAAACAAAGAGCAGTCATTTTGTCGATTTCGACTGTCGTTCGCTCATTGAATGTAATTTTCATCGCCTGTCGCATTGATATCTAAACAACCTAAAAAAAAGTTTGATGTGCATGACGAGATGAAGTCTATGCACAAGACAAATCTTCGTCTTTTGAGACTATGAGAAGTCAGAAATTGCATCGAATTTTGTCGTCGATCTAATTTTCTCAAACTGACCAACATTTTTCCTTACAGATTTGGTCAGTGACATGAATAGATTAAATGATCATCATGATGCATATAGCCTACTGCGGGCAGGTATTCACGTGCCATCTGATGAGCCATCACGTATCACACGTTGGGAACTTCTGGTCTAGACTGTTGCATAGACCGTATATCAAAACACCTGCTAAATTGGACGACATCAACAAGTATGATATGATTCAGGTCTCGATGTATCAAAAGAGTGAAACAAGAAAACTATCACTTTTTCGCATATACTTGTGTGGAGGTTCTCAAACATCAAATACTGAATCATGTGACTCACTTCCACTTTTACATCGATGTTGATGTTCTGAACTCAATTATGTTTCAAATTCCATGGTGTGCTGATAGATATTTTCTTTTCTGCAAAAGAAAATGTACGAAAATTGCGAAGTGTTCACAATCCATAGATATTTCTTGAACTTTACCATTGGATGATTCCAATGGGAATCCTCTAACCTTACCTATAACCGAAAGCGACTGGCTGTGACACTGAAGAATTTGATTTTTGTATTCAGCGTTTCAAGATCTACAATATAAATCCATGCTATTGAGACCTTCGTGCGTAAATTTAGGAAGAAAGTGTCAGTAACTCCCGGACTACTTACTGTTCAGTATTTGCTACATTCTATAAATTAACCAAATGGCGACTGAAAAATGAAAAGAACCGCAAAAATTCTTATAAAGAAAATAGCAGTAGTTAAAGATGCGAAGCAAGAAGTAAAATATACGCAGATCGAAGGAGTCAATTTTATCGAATATTGTCAGCTATCAGACAGTATTCCAACTGCCAATACCAATACCAACATATTGGTTATGTTGATAATTGTGTTAATAATAAATCGTTTACCAATTTCATATTTTTTATTCTGCATTAGGTCGATTATTCAATTGACCATATTGCAATTCTCCTATGTCTGAAATGCTAGATTTAGGCACTTGTAAAGGATATTCAACGTAATTACAATCAAAATAATGCATAGAAAAAATAAAATCATGACGCAAATATACTTTGCAGCATAAAAGTTCACGAACTGCAAAGTGTTGACCGCAATTACTGCAAAGTTGACCAAGCACTGTAAAGTGCTGACCAAGGGCTGAAAAATTGAACAGGGACTGAAAAGTAATGCTCATGCGCTCTGAGGGTTATGGAAATATCAACTTTTCAACACATGCATAGAAATAAAATAAAAGAATGAGGAATCAGGGTATTGACCGATAACTAACCACCTTGTATTTCAGTCATTTATGATGACTTTATGCTAGCCAGCCAGACTGGGGACCAGACTGCATGCCATTATCCTGACATTTCGTGCAATCAATTTGGAGAATTGAAGATTATGGATTTTGATATTCTGAAGGAATGTGCGTGCTTTGTTGTGATACAGAAATTCATCATTAATGTATATGACAACAAACATTACATTCTGTCACAAATAATATCACTGACTCAACCTTCGCTGATAAAATATAAAATTTGGCGGAATGCATGCACCTCATATTTAATACATTTTATTATTTATTCATGGTGAAACAAGTGAAAAATATTTGCGCTCTTATAGGCCAGTGGCATTATGAATGAGGATATACAGTAATATGCCTTCTAGCTCCAACATCACTTGATCAAACCTAACCATGACTGAATCATTCTTTTTTCAACTTGATCACACGTCATTCAGTCATGATAGTAACCTCGTTGGATATTTCATAATTCCACTTTGTCTGAGTATATGAATATTTTGAGAACAGCTTTCAACAGCAGCACAATAAAATAATAGCCGATCAGCCCAGGCTGAATAATTTTCAAAAAATAGTTTCAAGATAGTTTTCAAAATGCTTTCATGAGAATCTTCATATGTGAATGGCATGTCTATATGATGGGATCGTTTCAAAGGGTTGCATTGACCATATTCAAATGTACCCAGACCCACTGGGTGCGATGCGAAATTCAATAAGCACAGGCTGTATATCCAACTCTGGTGCGTATGCTTGATATTGTCAAGACAGCGATTTCTCCTATGCTTCGATGTACAATTTATATGCCACATTTTTGACGAATGTGCTGCAACAACATTTAATCAATAAATGGAAATGATGAAACTGCTACTTTAATGATGAAACAAAACAGGGAAAAGGCATTTGAAATATATTCAGGTTTGGGTTTCAAGAGCAGTCAGAGAATCATGTGTGTACGCATTATTATTTTCATTGATATAATATTCTCAATGGACATTGCTCTCATATTTCTGAAAATCAGTTTATGAATTCAT
>CAJQUW010005009.1:0-48524 GCA_907163375.1 Prostheceraeus crozeri
TGTACTTTGAGGGGGTTTGATGATCTGACATCGAACAGCGCTCATGAACAATAGCACTAGTATGAGTTAGTTTGAGCCTCTATTGTGAAAATATAGAAAAAATAAGAGCACCAGAACGCATAATTTTAGCGCTAGAAGTCAAAATGGGGAACAACTTTCCCGGCGCTTCACCACGCTTAACCCAAAGAAGGGTATACAAAATTTCCAAGGTTGGCAAACTAAAATAGGATCAATATCATTCATCTGAGCTGTGAATGAAGTCTCAATTCAGTGAAAAAAACGCAAAAAAACAGAAAAATTATTTTCAAAAAATATTTGCTTATACCTTTTTTGCATCATGAGATGGATCTGCATGTATACGCGTATAAGACGAAATCACTGGGGTATTTGAGGTAAAGTGTTGTATTTTTTGGAGATAACGAATGGTGTTTGCCATCACATTTTCCATAACTTTGGCTACCAATGTTTTCTTTGATTCACAAAACTGATGGTGGTATTCCATTTTTTGCCATTCGTTCAGCAAGTTTTACTAACAGCATTACCTAACGATAATTATTTTTGTCCGTTCCGCCTCATTGGCCATTTACTTGAATAGTATGTATAGATTTCTTGAACTGTATATGATAAGACAGATGCTTTGAAGGCATATTTTTATAGTTGTGGGCTAATAAATCAAATAGGAAGCATGGCGGCATCAAACAAAGTCAGGAAAACGGGAAATGCTTGCCCCCCCCCCCCCCCACTACCCCCCCCTGATTTATTTAACTACACACGTCGATCCCATTGCTGATTTCTCCGAGCTTTGGTTATGTCTTCACTGTCAAATGTGCTTGGATATTCAATTGCATGTTACCCCCCCCAATTGTTGTACTATGTCGTCAAACTGTGACAAGCAATTATCTGTGCCATTCATTTGAACATCCAAAACGTAATGCGCATACCCTAGGAAAACTTATGAAGATTATCAGTCTGGTGATGCACAGATTCAATCCCGTTGAATTATTAAAAAAGTGCCGATTGCTTGTGCATCTGCATTGAACACAATATTGGACAATCTGAAGAAATTCCCCCCAGCGTATGTTTGCTTCATTTTTCTGATGATTGTTTTGTTTTGTTTATATATGCGAAAATAAACGCATCTACTTTTAATATATCAGATAAAATTTCGGAAAAATTATTTCGTCGCATGATTATCTAGAACGCGTGAAAAATCTCATTAAAAGTATGCGAACTTTGTGGAGAATCTTGTGATAATAAATGCGAATGCGATATTTTTTTACCGTATTCAATTTAAGAGCTTCCCTAAACATGATTTTAGCATGAGCAACACAAGGATAGTAATTTGGTCAAATGTAGCTAGGTGTTGTTCCAGTGTGATCCCTGCAGTGAATGTTGTATCTGTATAAAACAATATTCAGCCTGAGTTTTCAGTGTGAAATTGATTGTTTAGTAATGAATTCTAGTCATTATATGTGGGGATTTTTTGGATGAAATTAATAACTAAAGCAGGATGATCTGAGATGTAGCGTCGACAAGTGGGATAGGCTGAGATGTACTGTAGGCCTACAACGTACTTGTAAGATACATGAATTTAGCTACATGTACAGCTTATTTTCTAATGAAAGATAATCATCAGTCAACTGCCTGATGAATTGACACAAAACAAAATATAGTCAAACAAATCGCTTCGCAATCCTCTGCAAGACAGGCGGAATCCTATCTGGAATGCCCTTTCTTCATATCGCGCAAATTCCGTCGTTTTATGGCACATTGATTGAAGGCCTACGTAACAAAAAAATCAGAAATACTATAATGTTGAATACCTAGGCCTACAGGTTTCTATTGTGCAAATGTTGGACAGGATGCTCTGACTCCTTCAATTAATCAGATGACTTTTAGGCCAAAAATCACACATTGACAAGTATATTTACTCTAGAAGCATATATTTGTTAAAGAGTAATGCAAATAAAAAGTGCATTGAGTGTAGGCCTGCTTGGTATTTTTTGTTTGCATTAATATCATTCGCAAATTTGACTTGGGTATTTCCATGGATCCGGCATGCTTGATTTGCAGGCAGGATTATATTTCCAATTTTGTTTCGTTGTGTAAAAGTGTGTTCATTTTTCATAAGTAAAAGCACAATGCTTAATTAGGTTGCAAATGTTTTCAGGTTATATCCCATATGTGTTATAAGTCAGCGTCGTACATTTACAGATGATTACTACAGTGAAAGTGAGAAATGACGGTAAGAAAAGTTATTCCGTTTTTTTGTGATTCGTGAATGTTCCAAAATGTTCATGTAGGCCAGTGGTGGGCAAACAAATTGGGATAGCGGGCCACCAATTTTACAAAGCAGTAGTATACAGTAGGCTTGAAATTCTTATATTCCGTACTTTTAAATGTAAATGTAATATGGACTGCTTTACTTTGCTGTACGTGCATATATAGTGGTCGTATTACAACATTTTACATCTAAATGAATGCGGCAGTATTTGTACGCAACTAGTTCGTTTAATATTAGGGAATCATAATTTGCTTTCTACAATTCATCTTCGTATGAAGAACGAATAGGCCTATAATAAATCATGGAAGCTTTTCTCTTCTGTAATTAACGGTAATTTGAGCGACATTATGCCTCATTTCATCGAAGACAACGGCCTGTAAGTGCATTGCAAACTATCGTGGAATGACGCGCAAGATAGAATTTATTTTGCTACAATTATTGATTGTAGATACGTACGTGCACATTTGTCACCCAAACATATACGGCTTTCAAAAACTGTTGCATGGGCTCTACAAAATAGTACCTTGTGGCTACTGCAAATCGAGTATACGAAATGTATGTTAGTGTAGTAGTATACAAATCAAATTTTTTTCAGCAAGAATATTTGAAAAAATGTTCGTCTGTCAAAATCTGGCGGTTGGATTCCTGCATTCGTAGTCAAGTTCTAATTAATATATCCTCTTTCTAGGTTCATTGAGGTGTGGTTTATTGCGTAGAGAAGTATGCTCAACAGGGCATCGAATGCCATGTAATTTAGCATAAATTCGCGCAGGTGATAACCATTTTGCGCTTACGAGAGGATATTCATTACGAAAGGAGTATGGTTGGATAGGCCTAATTCAAATGTTAATTTTTTTTGTGCGATCATATTGCTGAATTAATTGTTAATTAATGGTTTTGCAAATTCTAGAGATGATCCCTCACCTTAATGCACCTCACAAAGTTCGACGTCTGAGTGAGTCATTTTCACATCATCGATTCAAATAATGTCCCCCCACCCCCCGCAGGCCACTTTAGATATGAGAGGCGTTGGCGGGCCACGCGTTGCCCACCACTGATGTAGGCCTACTAGATAAACGGACATATGCAAAGTATTACGAACGCAGACCAACCAGACATTCGCTTTTTTCCTTCTTCTCGCTTTTTCAAAAATATGCCTGAATTTTGCTTTTTTCGAGTGGCATTCGTTTATTTTTCGCTTTTTTTGTGTAAAGCTTTTTTGCATGTTGACAACGTGACTTTGTCATGTTGCCCTTAATTTTGTCATGCCATCATCCATGTGTTGACAATTGAATCCAGATGTTGAAAATTGTATAATCTCATGCAATAATTTATACTATAAATGAATTGGAAAATGTACCATTATTAGCAAAAAAGTGATGTATCAATTCCTGAAGTCAAAGCCTTGTTGTAGTCCGTTCTGATGCATGCACAATCTTTTTACAGTAACTTTGAGGCCATGGTGCTTGGGGCCCCCCCCTTTTATTTAAAAAAAAAAAATAGCTTTACACGAGTTTGAATTGATGCATGTTGAAAGTAAAAGCTTGAAGATCTGCAAGTGTCATCCATGATATTTGTGATGATCCATCCATGCCTCTCAATTCGTCACTTTACAGAGGGAGAATTGGTTGACTGTGAGGTATATGACTTTGACGCAGCACCATCCAATCTTTCGTGATATCGAAATACAAGGCCAGAGCAGATTCCAAAGGGATGAAAGTTATGGTGAAAAAAAACTGAACTGACAGTAAGTAGAAACAAGCTTCTCTACAAAAAAACTTAAACAAAAAAGTGGGTGTCACAAACTGTAATATTATTCCTGTGCTACTGGTTATTCTCTTACATGGAGAATTAAGATGTTTATGAGAAATGAGAATAAAGCTTAATAAATCTGCTTGACATAAAAAACTGAATGATCAATTCGAGTTGAATTCCCGGATGATCACAGGTGGCAATTTCTTTGATTGAAGAATTTTTTTTATTTGTGTACATGTAATTTAATTTTTCGTTGTTGGATTATTAATGAAAAAATAGTTCAGCAAATCTATCCAAGGAGAAACATCAAAAAGGAGATTTCAACCGGTCGTGGATCAAATGTCCTGTGTGCTCGAAAGAGCAAAGTTCGAAGAATATGGCGCGACATCTGCGATCCCATAAGTTGGTTGACCAAGAAGTCAAGAGGTTGACCTCTATACTTTACAAGAGAAACTGAGACGAAGGAGAATGCGAAGGTTTTCGATGAGTGTCCTGCGTGTGGACAATTAGTAAGTTGACAGATACATCAAGTTCGACTAAGCTAGCTTTAGCCTGGTACATTACGGAGTTGGCGAAATGTCCACAGACTTGACTGCTTTTTATGTATCATTCAGCACAAAATAAGATGCCTAATTCATAATTAACGTTGTTCAAAACTGCAGAACTTAGTATTAGTTGTTTTTTTCATTATCTATATTATAATTGGATATGCTCGCAATATTGGAAAATATTACACCTAGTCGTGCTGTGAAGCTTGAAACCATTAAGTATGCGTGATTGACGTTACAACTGGAACCCTACTTATTCTTGAAGTTTCAGTCAGGAAAAAATATTTTATAATGTATGTATTTCAGGTTGCAAGGATACGACGTCACAAATGCGAGATCGCCAGTGAAATTGAGCAGGAGCAGCCACAGATGGAAGATGCCCAACCACAGGATTCTGAGGAAATCCAAGGGAACACGGTAAGCAAAATTTTCTATGGATGACATCATAGTAAAGAAATGTTGATTATGACCATAAAGTGTAAAATCATCTCTGTGATTTATGCATTAATGGATTGAAAAGCTATCAAGATTAGGATAAAACACATGGAGGCTACATTTTCAGCTATGAAACTTGCCTAAATGAAGATATTGCTGAAAAATTATGTATGAAGAATGAAGAGTTAATCACGCACCTCTCCCAATCCCTTTACATAATAAAGAAGCATAACAATTGAATTTTCAGGAAGTCATACGTGGCAAGGTGTTATGGACAATCCACATGCACTCTAAATCAAAACTGCAGTCAATCATTTTAAAGCTTGTGTTTAATATTCAGGGACTTTCAATTTTGACAAGACAATTTTTCATTAACAGGATGATGCAGTGAAACTCTTGGTCCGATGACAAGTAGGAGCAGACCTATGGGAAGCTGCAGAATATTCCCGCAGCAACAAATGCTGCTACTCTGCAGAGGAGATGGAAGCCAGGAACAGACTTTCTGCATCATGTGATCCAGTACCAGACTAGCCAATTCGGTCTCAAAAAAAGCCTGACTGCAAACGCAGTCAAATTGGTGAAGTCATGCCTTTCAAATCGTATTGAAAAGGTTAGTATGCATTAGTTGACCTTCAGCTATTTTGTGTACAGTGTTAAATCAATGTTATTCTGTGTTTTTGTGATCGGTCATACCACGGCAGAGAACATATTTAATGTTGTAGGCTACTTTACCCGACATCTTGTAGAATCGGCAAAAATTCGGAAAATACACATCTTCTTTTTGGACGACTCTGAACTAGGAAGTGATGTTAAAAGATAAATGCATATAAATGGTTAGTACACTTCTCAGCCTTGTCAATAGCGTTCTTCAAGTTTATCTAAGCCAAATCTGAGGAAAAAAATTAAAAGCCAAACAAGTTATACTTTCAATCATTATATCTGAAATTATGAAATATCACCAACACAAAACGTATCAAGATAAATCTCATGAAATGAGCGAAATTCCTTTAACATGCAGCACATGTACGTGCATATAGTCGTTCAGTTACCATCAAATGATAGTCACCGCAATTTACGCAGCCTTAAGTTCGTGGCTTATATGCATCAAAAATGTTAGTGGTTTTTAAAATTATTTCACGTTGTTTTCAGCTGAGCAGCATGCTAAATCGCTTACCCACGCTTTCGGATCTTCTTAACGCTGAGCTCTTTCTCTATCGGGAGATGGGAAGCGGCTTAAAGAATACTTCCAAGGCGAAATACTGCTCCGACTTTCTGTCACTCAGTAAGTGAATGCCTCATGATTCAATGTTTTCATTCTAATTGGTGTCATGGTACAAGAAATGTTATGCCTACTTATTTGACAATCAATTCATGTGGGATTTTTACTTGAAAATGTCGACTGTTCTAATGTTGCCACTGAAATATCAAATTGGTATTAAGTATAGTCCGAATATTTGTCAAACTAATTGTATCTCGCACATTGAATTCATTAATACAGTAGTGTCTTTGCATGTGTAGCATGCACATTGTTTTCCGTCTTAACAGTCAAGGCCATCAAGTCAAGTGGAACCAAAAGACCTTCAAGGGCAAGGATGTCGAAAGATTTTTCGATGAAATCAGTCTGGAAGACCTCAATCGCGCTGAGGAAACAGTGCGGGACGCCAAATCTGGCTTCCAAGGAGAGGCTGCGGGAGAGAAGGCAGACGAAGACCTTGATAAGGAGGAGGAAATCCCAACCACCACTGAGATCAGCCGACTTTGGAGGAGGACTTCTGACCTCTTGAATTCTCATGGTGGTGACGATCTCGTATCATTCAGAAGGTAATAATTCGATCTCAGTAATTAAATTTTATTTGTATCATTTTAAGATCCATTTAACTGAAAACATACAATTAGCAAAATTTAATATGATCAATAGAAAACTGGTGGTATCACGAAGCTGCAGTCGAATGAAGCACGTATCAAATGTGAATTCAAATTTCCGTCATGGAATATACATCTGATTATGTTCCAAAATTATAGAAACCATGTAACAGCTATTTCAACACGAATCTCCTTTTTAACATGATTCATCTTTTGCAATTATAGGCACCGAAACTATCTCGTCACCACTTTGGCTGCATTTTATCCTGTGAGATTGGTTCCTCTCCTGGATATGAACATCGCATGTGTCCTGAAACCACACCGGGTTGAAAAGGAATCAGTGCTACTAAAAATTCACGGAGCCAGATTCCAAGGTATGTGTTATTCGATTCCGACCGCAACACGAATTACACATATGGCTCCTAAATTCCTGTTGTATACTAATTGTTGTTATATTTGTATTTGAAATTTACTCCAGGTATGGCTGCATATTCAATAAGAAATTGAGTTCTTATCGGCAGAATGTCGGTCATTATATTATAGCTCTACGATTGTAAACCCTCATCCGTATTATGCACAGCGTATTCATCATGAAGTGACATGTATCTAGTTTGCTTGATATTGCATTTTTAATAATGTAAAAATTATGTTCTACACATGCATGTATAGAGTGGTGGACTGAATATGACTATTTGTCATGTTAGCCATGAAATAGGCATATTTGACAAATTATGTTTTGCTCTTCCCGGTATCTTATATGGGAAATGTACATTGTACACGGAACTCGAATTTCAATGTAAAATGACACTCCACAGAAATTACAGCGCATTGAAACAACACCTGTACAAGTACATAGATTCTTCCATATAAGCAGTGTGATGTGTTGGTCTGATGAGGTCTAAACTATTCATTCTCTTTTTGAAGGTCGTCACAAAACCTACCGCAGTTATGGAAGTGCCATATTACACATGACGCCAGACTTCCACAAACTCCTTCTTAGGTTCATCTGGAAGATGAAGAACCACTTCAGACTGCGACTGAAGTCGGACGACAAGCAATCGTTGTTTTGTAAGGCTGATGGAAGCAATATCTCCAACATCAGCAACATCATAACTCGTGTGACAACAAAGGTAATTGATTGAATTATCCATGACTTATACGTCTGATCATGATTTGAACATGAAGAAAACAAGTTCCACAGGTTCATGTGGTAGTAAAGAGATTTTATTATCCATTATATTTTCTATCAATATAGTCTTGGGATAAGTTCGTGAACTATAATTTAAAAGACAGATCTACACAATTTGCAAGTTGCATAGTAATCTTCATGAATGTATCAGTCTGAAAATTTCTTTCCCCGGATGGGCGATGATAGCAATGATAAATGTGTTTTCAATGAGCATCGACATACTTTATATTTTCATGCGCAGATTTGCAAAAGGAAGCTTACGGCAACTGATTTCCGTCGGGCTAAAACCACGATTGGCAGAAGTGCGGGTATCAGTGCCAAGAATTTGAGCATTGACATGATGCACTCGGAAGAGACGGCGACCAAGTTTTACGACAAAAGACGGAGCAAAAACACGGCGTCAATTTGTAAGTTCATCTTCTTGATTCCATCTTTTAAAATATTCTATATCTCAAGTGGTGTAACCATCTGTAGGCTATCAGTAAAGTGTGTCAGCATGCAACATGCTTACAATTTTTCTTGTTGAAAGTTAATTAATAGCTGGAAAGCATGAGTTGAGTTTGCAGGCATGAATTGCAGAGCAGTTCGACTCTGCTTTCCCAGTGTCTTGAGGGAACCCGGATGGCTGCATTGTACTGCATCACAACAATAAAAATACATGGAATATTTTCACATTCAATTTTTAAGGTCGGTACTGTTATTCCGAGGCGTTATTAATTATGTCAATTAACACCATATTACAGCGATAAACAGTCAACTTTTTTTTCACTCAGCATCATGTTCGTTAATTTTCCGTTTATCTTGTTATCAACAAGCGTTTTCGTCATATCAACCAACAATAAATGATCCTCAAATGATTGCCAATGCTCCCTCCATCTAAAACCATAAATACTGCTGAGAGGTCTACTAGATACGGATTCACGGATCACAAAAGGCATAGTAAATCGATATTATACGCAATTATGGACCGAAATTGTGCATCGTCTAATTTTCAGAAAAGTTTATTGTGTCCATTAATTTGGAAGGAAAGGGTGTAATTGCAGGCGTCGATCAGCTAGATTTTAGAAAAACCGACATAAAGAGACTCTCCATTTGTAATAGTATTAGAAAAATTTTTGAATTAAAGATTAAATCTTTCGAATGCCATGATATTTGAAAAAATGAACTTGGCATAATCGGAAGACAAACATCTCACTAGTCATTAAAAGTTACATTTGTGCATGAATTTACGTTGACGTGCCTGTGTAAACATTATAAACAAAATGCTGGCATTTTGCATTCCAGCATATTTCGAATTCGTGACAAAGAATGCCACCATCAATGATGAAATTGTGGAAGAAGATGATAGCGAGGGAGAAAACGAAGAAGTGAGCGATGGCGAAAATGAGATGGAAGTCAACGATGACAAAGGAGAAGAGGGTAGTGAAGTTAATGAGATGTTGGAGGAAGTCGGAGATGAGGATGAAGAAAAAGAAGTGCAAGCGAAGGAAGGGAGAACAACAAAATGTAGCCAAAAAAGTCTGAATCCGATTGAAGATAAGGAGAACAAAGGAGATGGTGAGGAAGATGAAATTTTGGAAGAATGTGGAGATGAAGCGAAAGAAGAAAAACAGGAACACGAAAGTAAAAGGAGCATTGATCTCGATGAGGAAGAGGAGGAGATGGAGCCCCTACGAAAACGATTGGCGAAAAGAACTATGCCACTATTACACGGGCGAAGTGCAAAAGTTACTGACTTGAAAAAGTACAGAGTGTAGCTTTACTTTTTTACTTTGCGTTTTCTTCTTTTTGTCCACTTCATAGTATAAAAATGAACTTATTTTAACAGGAGTGGGTGTTTTTACTACTTGATTGGCATATTTTTTTATTAAATGAATATGGGTTTGCACGACATAAGTTAGTGAATGTAAAATGTCATTCACTAGCCGTTGGAAATTAGAAACATACATTTATGTGTGTGCAAAAAATTGTTGATTATTGTACAGAGGATTCTTTCTTAGCACTAGAAAATTTGATCACCATCACAAAGAAATGAGTGACTTTATAGTTCATTTATTTTTGATGACTGAACGGTTATCACTCGATATAATTGGACAAAACCAGTATGGAAAAGTTAATTTATAGCGTTTTATTTTCACCACAAGAATGAAGGCAAAAGCACTCCCAATTTTGCTGTAGCTAATCCGCACGTATACATTATATCAGAAGCCATGCGCAGCATCATCATCAGGTCTAGAAGCTAAAAGATGCGATAGAGGTCCTGGGGCATATTTGATTTGTGGATCGTGGATCCTATCGACACAAATCTAGCTTTATTAAGAAATGAAGTTCAAGACTGTTCTTATTGAATTATGCATCTAACAACATTACATGTATGATGGATACAATATCAATTTAATAGAGCGTAAAATGTTTCATTTATCAAAAGTGAGGCGGATGGGTCAAATTAATAATAAATATTATTGATTGAGGCGGAAAGGTTCCAAGTGAGGCGGAATGGCCGCATGTGAGGCGGAAAGTAACGTGGATATTATCGCAGTGAGGCGGAGGGGCGCATGTGAGGCGGAACGGCCACTTCTTGTGAGGCGGAATGGCCGGATAATATTGTAATAATAATAATAATAATAATAATGGTGTTTATTTCTCGTCGAATGAAAATCATAATTACAAAGAATGAGACACAGTACAACTTAAAAAGAAATCAAATATCGATGTTAAAAGCTTTGACATGAATAGATACAAGTACATTCCAAAAGTTAGTGATAATATACGGTAGATGAATAAAGAGACTCGTGTACATCTGCTGTGGTGTACTACAGTCCTCGTCGCGATTGGCACATACTTTCGTTGAATAGCTTTGCGGTGTAAGGGAAGAAAGTTCGTTTTCTCTTTTTGAGGCGACAGAATACGATTTCATAATGTCTTGAATAGTGAAGGCGCTTTGGTAGATACTGGTGCAGTCGATGGTGTGGGTGTGACTCAACTTTCTTGAAAAGCTTTTTGCTTATCATTTCTCTTCTTTGAGTTAGGGAGACGGGGTTTGAATGTCCATCAGCTTGAATGCACGTCGTTGAATCCTTTCCAGTTTCTTTTCTAAAGTCTTAGGCAGAGAGACGAAAACTGGGCAAGCATATTCGACAACCGATCGAACTATACCATTGTATACTTGTTGGAGATTTCTTTTGTTGGTGAAGCCTTTGACTTTCCTGAGAATATAAAGTCGGCGATTGCACTTCGATGTAATATCTCGTATGTGATCGTGCCATGTTAGATTATTGTTGATAGTGACACCCAGCACTTTGGATTTGGTCACCAGCTTAATCGGAAGTTTGATTTCGGGCTTCTTCACATTCTTCAAACACAATAACACGCTCGATTTTTCAGCATTGAGTTTCAAGTTGTTCGAGGAGCACCAGTCTTGAACAGCAGATATTTCGACATTCAAGGTCTGCTTGAGCACTTCATCATCCAACGAATCTGCACCAAGTGGCACCACGAGTGTGATATCATCGGCATACATTACATTAGCGCTTACATTACAGATCTGATAGCAATATAATGACAAAAACCTCCTGAGTGTAACTGGCTGATTATTTTGCAAGGAACACTCATTTCCTTTCTGAAAAGAACTGATTATGGAGGTAATCCAATGAAGGTTGGTGTAACTCTGGCTTCTCATTTTTTGTCACTCGATTTTGATTCTTCGTTCCTGAATTTCATTAATGTAAGGTATTCGAAAATATTTTTATGTGTTTATTTCTTACTATCTTTATGTAATTCGGACAAGTTTGTTACGACTGAAAACACACATCATTACCGGATAATGGAATTGATCAGTAAAGATTTTTGACGTCAAATGATCCGAAATGCAGTTAGATGTTTTTATTTGATTCATCAGCATTGATGTTTTTACTTGATCGCAATTTCACTGATGAAATAGACGTTAAAAAAGAACTAGAGTCTTTCACATGTACAGGAATAAAATCGAATAAAGGTTTAAGTTCTCTTTACCTGCGGAAAAATCGAATAGAAAAAAATACGATGTCAAGTAGTGAGTATGTTTAAACTTAACACAGCATGCCACCATGCACAGTGCTTCAAGCGAATAGCTATCACACCGGTGCAATTATTTAATTAATAATGCAAACTTACGAAGATCTCCACTGCGCGCGTTTATTGATGCTATGACATTAGTCTTGCTGCCCACGAAAATTCTCCGTATATTCGATGATCCAAGTGATGGTTGCTCCAAGTGGATGAAATCCGGTTTACCAATGTATCGACTTCGCCTGCAAACACACATTGCGCATATATGAGTACGTGCAACTTAATTTTATTTTAATATTCATAAGACTGATTTGGTCTCTCTCATATACTTGCTTGAAAGATTATGATATTTAAAAATATAGGCATGCATTAATTCGATTTGGGCTTAGAGTGGTAGCCAGTCTCAACGTCAGGTGCCATTGTATACAAAAAATCATCAAAGATATTTTTTTATTGTCAGAGTCTGTCGGATGTCCACCGAATGCTTAATATTTTTCATTATCTTTCCACGGGTGAAAATGCAAGTAGTGATGCAATATACAGACAGTCTCACTAATCGTTGCACAACGGAAAACTTAAGAATCTCCTTTCGTTAATCATATCAAATGTAATTACATAATCGACAGACAGCTGCAACCTAAAAAAAGTACGTGCTTTCTGCTGGTCTGCTGAGCTGACATCACTCAATCTACGATCCAAGCGATCCAATACTCGAGAATACAGTGTGATGAGTCATTATCCAGTGTTGCAATCCCGGTTACTCTTCCAAATCCAGGGATTTCTGGGTTGTAAATCGGGATCCAAAATTTTTTCCTAATCCCGGGATTCCGAAACTGATCGCACTACAGTAAGCCAATATTTACATGCAGATGAAAAATTTTGCTTAATGATCCTCTTAATGCATAATTTTCTATTTCACATAATCTAACCGTCAGTGACGCTATAGCGTGGATAATTTAAGCATTGTGAGTCAGCTTTCTCTTATAGTGAGCATACATAAGAGATATTACCTACTATGTCACATCATTTTTCGTTATCGGAGAATACTGAATTGCACTCCCACTAATAACCGCAATTACTGAGCCTATACCTTTCCAAGCAGTCCGATACTTCCACAGTATCGCATTATTGCTTCCTGCAAAGTCTATAAGAAATAATTGATCAGTATTTGACGGAGGCGGAATATGCCTATTTGAAATAGCCGGATATAAGCCGATTACTATGCTCATCCACTATCTAGGAAATGAAAAATTGCAAACACAGTTGAACAGAGCGAGACGACTCATAAATTGTGATCCATCTCTAAAATATGGAAGCATAAGAAATTATTGGATATAGAGTAAAATGTTGGCCAACATGCGGCTTAAACATAAGTCAATTTTGGCCGAATGACACCACACGCATCGTAGCTAACAGTTGACAGAGTCGCCGATGCCCTTATTAAGTGATCCACTGCTGGAAGGAATCGAGGTAAGAAAATATAATTATACGTGTAGAAGAAATAATTCTGCAATTCATGCTACTTTATAAAGTTTTTTTAGTCCCTGTACCTATATGAATGACTAAAATGCATGCTGGCAGTAAATATACAATCAAGCGCACGCAAGTAGGCCCATATCGAGACAGCATTGTAATACAATACTAAATTTAAAAAATTAAGAAAAAATCGAAAATCTGTACACCTTCCACTGGCAATGCATTCCACAACTGCTATATTGTTATTGGAATATCTATTACCTAACACTGAAATGACAACAAAAATTAATCCCGGGATCCCGTGTGCAAAATCACGAGATTTCGGGATTTGACAAAGACCACGGGACCCGGGATTGCAAAACCTAGCTCTACAGTCGGGACTGTTTCTGCGACTGAATTTGATCATCCAACGTGAGAATTTTGATCTTTATTTATTATATTTATGAGCCACGCATCGTTCTGCGGTCGGGACACCAGCATGCAAGAAAGACTCGTTTATTCGGTTAGCTACTTTGTATTTTTAATCAGATTAAGAGGTAATCATGCTAGCCGTAGGTTGGAAAAGTGGTTTATGAATAAGAATGAAATTGATTTTAAAAATAGTAAATGCACTACGAATCAGATTTATCGACAAATAGCTGCTCGAAAACATCTGACATTTTTATTCAATAATTGGAGTGCTTAACTCCAATTAACATCACATCATGCTCAAGGTTACATTTAGTACATTTAAGTGACAGATCGTTCATGCTGTGTCTGGTTAGTTGTGAGTTGTGATCAATAGAATGTGAAATCTAAAATTTTTGTCAATTCATTTGCTAAAGCTTCCAGGAGAGACAACAAATCATACAAAATCTAGATTCTATCACCATTGAATCAGGCCCTTTGATAAGCTTTCAGGAGACAATTGTTTCAAATTGAAACAAATTGAGGAACAAAATCACTTAATTTATAACTTTAATTGATTTTACGCAGTTTGTGAGATAAACAATGATTTAAACCAGGGGTGGGCAACGTGCGGCCCGCGGGCCAAATGCGGCCCGCGAGATAGGTTCGTACGGCCCGCGATGAGAGCAGGATAATATAGACGTCCATATATTCTTACTTTAAAATTTAAATACTTCATTACTCGCATTAATTAATTCAAGGCAATATATATTTATTAACAAAAGCCAAATACACGCATTCATTAAGAAACTTAATAATTTGAGGCAGCTAACGCATGTTTTGCCCACAGTGCGCGCGCGTCATGGTCGCTTATTGTCTGACTGACGTTTCCTTCTCGTTATATAAATATTCTCTGCCTCAGACAGCGTTAGTATGTATGAGAGAGTGTAATCGCTGACTTGCTATTGTCATTCATTGCCGACGTCATTAGGGAACAACTGCCTCCCTCCTGTGCAGAGAAAATTTATATTCAGTCGTCAGTTAATTTCAGTCGTCAAGTTTGTGAAGGTAGTAAATGGATAAGCCAACCACTTCAAAAAAAACGTAAAGTTAGTGATGAAAATCGCAGTTTTCAGAATAAATGGACTACGGACTATTATTTCATAAAACGTCGCCAATTCACCAACGTGTTTAATATGTCAAGAAAGAATTAGTGTGGTCAAAGAATATAACCTGAAGAGGCACTACGAGACGAAGCATCGCGATGGACGTTACGGCAAACTGGAGGGGGAGAAAAGGATGGAGCAGATCACCAAATTAAAGTCATCTGTTGCATCTCAGCAATCCATGTTTCCAAAACTACGAGACGCAGGAGTGAACATCGTCCGTGCCAGTTTTGTTGTCTCCTACAATATTGCGAAGAACTTGAAACCATTTTCCGATGGTGAGTTCATAAAACAGTGTATCAATGATGTGGCTCAAATCCTATTTCCTGACCAAGTCGATACTGTTGAGAAGATTAGTTTGTCACGACGTACAATTACTCGGCGCATTGACGAAATAGCGATGAATTTGAGCGACTCCTTGAAACAAAAGTCCGCTGAATTCATCGCATGGAGTTTCTGTACTGACGAGATGACTGATAGATCCGACACGGCGCAATTGGTGATATTTGTCAAAGGAATCGACGACGATCTCAATGAATTCGAAGAAATGTTGGCGTTAAAGCCAATGAATGATACAACAACTGGTAGTGACCTTTTTGAACAAGTAACCGCGGCGATTGAAGAGTTCGACCTCAAGTGGGAGACTCTGTGTGGCATGACAACCGACGGAGCGCCATCAATGTCTGGCCGTACGACTGGCCTTGTTGGGCGTATTAAAACGGCACTCCAGGAAAAAGTGACGTACCCTAATGATGTAGTATTTTTTCATTGCATCATTCACCAGGAAAATTTATGCGCCAAAGCCCTCCAATTTCGACATGTGATTGGTCCTGTGGTAAAAGCCATCAACTTTATCAGACATCGCGGACTGAATCATCGGCAATTTAAAGCATTTCTAGAAGAACTTGATACTGTTCACCGTGACGTGGTGTATTATACAGAAGTCCGCTGGCTAAGTAAAGGCAGAATGTTGAGACGATTTTTTCAGTTACGTGAAGAAATCAGACAATTTCTTGACTTTAAAGGTCAAAACATGGTTGAATTAGACGACCGCTCATGGATGTTGGACTTAGCTTTCATCGTGGATTTGACTATGCACATGAACGAACTCAATCTTAAGTTACAAAAGAAAGGACAATATGCCCATGAAATGTTCGCTCATATCAATGCATTCAAAGCCAAATTAAATCTTTGGAGACAACAAATTGAAAAGATGGACCTCTCACATTTCAGCACACTCAGTGAATACAGTGGCGGAGGACATTTGGATAATAAACAAACTGAATTCGCTGCTCAAATTCAAAAGCTCATTGATGAGTTCAGTAACCGCTTCCAAGATTTATGGAGTCAGAATGCGACTTGGAAAATATTCGCCACACCTCTCGACGTGCTTGTGAATGATGCGCCGCCAGAACTTCAATTGGAACTGATAGAACTACAGAACCAAGAAGAGATGAAAATTAGATTTAACAAATCATCAATTGGCGACTTTTACCGAAATTGCATCACGAGAGACGAATTTCCAAATCTTCGTGCATTCGCTGCAAAGAAGATGGCATTGTTTGGCTCGACGTATGTTTGCGAGCAGATATTCTCGCGTCTCAACTTCATGAAGTCCCCGTTTCGATCCACCCTTAGTGACGAAAATTTGGAAAATGGCCTTAGGGTTGCAACGTCTTCCTTCATACCAGACATCGACAAAATCTCGAAGGACATCCAGACTCAACGTTCTCATTAGAATAGGATACATCGTTGTATTTTTTCACGCTTGAATTAAATAATAAGTAAAGTAAAGTTTTCATTAAAAAGATTTTTCACCTCAAATGCAGGGTTGTGGCAAATCTATGAATATAACGTATTTTTACACCACAAAATTAGATATCCGATATCATCTTTTAACCAACTTTCGAACTTAGCGGTTAAATGCTGAACCTGGATCTGGCCAGACCCGGCTTCATCCTTTACCTAGTATCAAATGACGACATCATTTTACCGTTAAATAAGTATGCTGAAACTTGCGGCCCGCGAAGCTTATGGGACTCTTGATGTGGCCCGCAACTAGGAAAAGGTTGCCCACCCCTGATTTAAACGGTCAACTGCACACAACTTAAAAATCTTTTTTGCATTGACACTAGAGGTTTCAAGTTTGGATTTAAAAGAATGTAGGTCCTATAGGCTCCAAGTGAATGCAAGTTTTATGAAGATCGGCCCGGCCCATCCATCCATGCTTCATGGGTTTTTATCTTGGTTGCATTCCTTTCTTACCGATCGGCAGCAGCATGTTCGGTTGGATCAAATGATTGGTCCCGTGATGAATGTCAAATCGGGATTGCCCCAAGGATCGGTATTTGGTCCCTTTTTGTGTGCAGCGTTTCTCGTCTCGATACAAATCACTTCTACAAATGCGCGGTTGATAAAGTACGCTGACGACATGACATTGGTCGAAAAGATTTCTTGCAATGCAACTTCTCCAATGAATTTAACCACTGTGCAAGATCAGATTAAAGACAAAAATTTGAATATCAACTTGAAGAAGAGCAAACAGTCGGTGTTTAAAAGATCTCGTGTTTTGACATTCCAGTTTACCCTGATATAACTGTCGTATCTCGTCTTTCTATCTTAGGAGTCACATGGGACGAAAATCTAGCACACTTTTATGACATTTGCCTCACCGCATCCCGACGTCTATTCGTAATCCGCCGTTTAAAATATATTGTTTCTAAGAAGAAACTGACAAATGTATATATCTCGTTTGTTATGTCGGTGTTACTTTACGCATGTCCTCTGTTTGGAAATATGTCAAAGAAGTGTCTAAATAATGTGGGGAAAGTTGAAAAGCGCGCACACAGAATTATATGTGGATACCACTGCAAATGTGATAATTTTCCATCATTTGTCGAAAGACGACACCGACTATGTATCAAGCTTCTTCTAAATTGTGAGAACGGTAGTCATCCACTGAAGGTATACGTGCCCGAAAGACTCGTTAGAACAAGACGCTTCAGGATGCCGCGTCTGAGGACATTGAGAAGACAGAATTCTTTCTTTCCTTGGGTATGCAATCTGTACAACAATTCTTCATAACTTCTCAGCATTAGCTTAATTCATTTGTATATTCTATTGATTGTAACTTGCAACTTTCTGTGATCAATTTTCATTCCTTTCAAATAAACGCTTTATTATTATTCATTTAGGGAAATGTACATGTATATGCACTATGGGTCATTGTTTTAAAAAATGAAAAGACAGAATCTCAAATAATTTCTGCAATAACCATCAATAATTTTATCGAGTTGCACCTTCCACATTCACAGTTAGACAGTTTCAGATCCTTCAAATCGTTTGTTTTTCGGTGAACTCCAAATATTTCGAAGCATGCATCAAAAAGCATTTTTTACAGTCATTTCAATCAGCAATGCTCTATCGATCATTCGAAAAAAGCAATCCATCGTGAACCAATCGTTGGAAAACAGCAGCCATCAAATTGCAAGGAACAATGCTGCCTAAATGCAAAAATAACTCGATGTATTTTACACTTTCAGCTATTCTGAGTAAGATTCTTCCCCCAATATTTAGCTTTTTATCACCACGCATTCACGCGTTCATGTATGATTGATTATCAGATGCACTTTTAAATAATAATAATAATAATACCTTTAATTTTATCCCGCTTTACAAAAAGTCTCAAGCGGCTGTACATTAAGCACATTACAAAAGAAGAATGTTTTCAATAGTTTTTTAAAAGTTGAAAGTGAGGTTGCTGAGCGAATATTGCAAGGCAACTTATTCCATACCATAGCTCCGAAAACAGAAAATCTCCTATCACCATGCGCTACATTTGATGTTTTTATCTGTGATAGTGACAAATCATCATGATTTCTAAGACCAGATCGTGATAGTTGATAGACCGTAAGATCTTTGATTAAGTAATCAGGAGCCATCCTATGAAAGCATTTCCATACAAGAAGACACCTTGTATTTAATTCGTTTGTGAACAGGAAGCCAAAGGAGCTTATTCATCATTTCAATTACAAGCATGTCCGTCTTTCTACAATCCAATATTAGTCTTGCTGCCCAGTTTTGAATTATTTGTAATTTGTGCAGTTGGCATTGTGGTGCCCCAATGAGTAGTGAGTTGCAAGTCCAAGGAGGAAGTAACAAAAACATGAATTCATATAATATCACGTGATGAAACATAAAAACAAATACAACATGTGAATATGCATCATTTAGACATTGGCTTGTTGTTGAAGGAAGTGATATTTAATGAAGAATGGAAAATGGTGGAATTGAATGAATAAAATGACAATCGATCTAAAAAATGATGCACTAAAAAGCCTGTAAAGATGACTCACGCAGTCATAGCAACTGTCATTGGATCGGATAGATTTCCCTAGTTCGAGTAAAGGTCAGTAGTGCTCTCCAGGTGAGGACATATTGAAATATTGAGAACATTTCGGTTATAGTCATGTTGAAGCAAAAGTGCTTAATGGTAATTCGATTTGGATCTGAGTGAGCAGAATTCTAGTAGCAAGGCTGATTAGGTGTCAGTCATGTTCCCATGGTTATGGTTGGGACGCAGATACAATAAATTTCTCACCAACTACGGCTCGCTAGACAAAAATGCATAGGCGCGAGAACAACCAGGACAGCCAGGGCTTGAGCAACTCTGGATATTTTTGGGATTGATAGCCCTGACCGGCTGAAAGGACACGGCAGAATTATGAGACATTTGGCAGCTCAGAGGTGTCCTGGGAGGAGGAAATGAGGTGGCGCTGGTCACCTCCCCCTCTGATGAGGAGAGGATCATTCGTATTGCATTTTCATCGAATGAAAATAAGCAGTCATTAAGTGGTAAGTCTGATTATACTTCGGCATGTTTTCTCTCCATGTCAGGTGTTGGACGAATTGGATTTTGTATTTCTATTCTAAGCTATTACTGCTCATTTTCAATTATTTTGCTATTATTCATCTCCTTATCGCATTTTATTCATTTCTGTGTCATCAGCATCCCTCATCGTTTGGCGATTGCAAAGTTATCACTGTATTTCTATCTATTCGATTATTTTCACTAGCTAATCACGTGATTATTTCAAATCCCCATAGTTTAATTTCATTGGCGTGCACACAGTTTCAATGTGCTTTGTCTGGCAATCAAGGATTGCAGTCCCAGGTTCCCGAATTCCGACAGTTATGAATTCCTGTTGGCTATATGAAAATATTGTTCTTAATGGAAGAATACAATCTATATCTCGACAATCAGTAATTGTTGCTTGTGAAGTAAATTATCTTGAGATTCTCCCGCTTATTATGTCGAGCTACGGATGTCATCCATCACTGTACTACAACTTTGGGATAATGTCATCAGCTTATGGTGTGCAAAAAGTGATCTGGTAGGTAGTTTCATCTTCTCCGCATCTCTAAATCACATCGTACGGAAATCCGGTACCTGACCTTTTGTTTCATTTATGGCATCCTAATGGCGGTCTTTTTTATGGAAATCGAAATGATATACATAAATTCTTGCGTTTATTGGACATACACTCATCTATCTTTAAATTTGAAGAAATGTGAGCTGTTCTCAAAAAGTAATTTAAGATTTTTTCCTTATTATTAAGAGCAACAAAACAAACATTATCATTCATGGTGTACCAATCGCCGTTCAATGATTTACATCATCTTTTATTGCTTCTCGTTAGGAAAAAGCAGAAGTAATGTTGCAGAAGTAAGCAGGAATAATGCTGCTTCGGTCATGTTCCGGATTCTGTAAACTAGCAAACATTGCTCGGGTACTCCACTTTAATTGGCATCAACTTATTTGGAAGAATTAGACTATCATGTTCGTCGAGCTATGGAAGAAATTGCAGGAACCCAGGCTACTGAAACGTCATGATCAGAGGCACGTTTGAGCTTCAATTTTTGATGCTTGGGGTCTGATGTCTTTTTACGATCATTCAGCAGCTTCATTCTTTGATATTGCATATTACGTTCTTCTTACATTCTTGGACTTCAGTTTTTCAGGTGACAGCATTATGTCCTATTTGCCCGAAGGATTTGCCCGTGATTACTCCCCTGAGAAATCACGCGCTTACTTGCTGTAATTACTTTTGCGTAATTAATATGCTGTTTCCCGCGAATGATCTACGGTAAGTTAAAAAACCATCCTTCGTCTTCAGCAAGTGTCTGTATTCAACCAAGGCGATGTTAGTAAGTTAGTTATGAATCACTTTCACACGATACAAGCTCTTGTAGCGCGCTCAGTCGACAACGCTGTACATAGCTTTCTCCATACTAATGCGTGCATCGACAACGCGGAATAGTCCAATAACATGAATCATGACTGAGCGTGGGAAAACAAATATGGAACATAGATATTTAGATTGTCTGTTCGAGAGTAAACACACTCCCCCTTGAAATAATAACATACATGAATTTCAATGTTTACCATCATCAGCTGTTTTCTAGGGGCACCAAAAGTCCGACAGGACGCGTGACAATACCTCGACGTCCTTGAAGAATTTTCACTCTTGCCGAACGGCAAGCACCACCCCGCCCTGAGCACAAACTAACAATTTTTGCCAAACGCCACTGAAGACGAGAACCTTTCTCAACAAGCAAACAAACATTTCCAGCTTTCGGCAAATCCGTTGCTCCGCGATTTCTATGGATTCCACCAAAACTGCGATCCCTCAACGACAGAACATAATGCTTGTTCCACAAATCCCAAAATTGGTTAACTAGAGCTCTACAATACTTGATCGACGGGACTTTAGGGGTGACAATAGCGCTCTCGTGAGGGTTCGAGCCCTCTTTAGTTGAACGTTGGAGTATGAGAAAATGTGAGGGGGTAAGGATTTCTTCAACATCACTCACATACGTTAACGGACGACTGTTCAGCACACCTTCAATTTCACAAACAACAGTCCTGGATTCCTCGAATGTCAATGTATGTTTACCGAGAGTCTTTCTTAGGGCCATTTTAACTTCTCGTACTAACCTCTCATAGAAACCTCCCATCCAAGGGGCGTACTGAGTCGTAAAGTTCCATTCAATTTTCTTACAACTTGCGAAGTTTTGTATGCTAGCTTTTGATAGAATTTTCTCGGCTAATTTGAATGTGGGTGCATTATCAGAACAATGTTGGGAATGCCACGTCTAGATATGAATCTCTTCAAACATTGAATGAATGAGTCAGTGGACAAATCAGGAGAAATCTCGAGGTGAAGAGCACGAATCGTAGCACAAGCAAAAAGGATAATGTAACCCTTCCGGGTACCCTCCCCCTTGCGGTAGGAAAAATAAATCGGGCCGCAATAATCAACGCCGACAGTTGCAAAGGGACGATGTGCGGAGAGTCTGAAATCAGGCAGCTGAGGAATTGGTGGAAGTGAAAAAGGCAAACCTTGAACTTTCTTGCATATGAAACAACGTCGCAGGTACTTCTTAACCTTTTGTCTACCTTTCAGTAGCCAAAAGTTTTCGCGAATTTTTGCCAGGGTTGCAGAAACTCCCCCATGAAAAACTGCATCGTGAGAACGGTAAAGCAACATATTCTCTGACTCGATACAAGGAGGAATCAATATTACATCATTACTCGTCTTCAAATATGAAGACTTCGAAATTCGTCCGTGGCACCTAAAAATAACATCATCATCGAGAAAAAGGTTCAGATTTCGAATGCGCGTCGTTAACGGTCCTTTACCATTCAAATAATTAATTTCATCAGATAAATATTTTCGCTGCAACTTCTTGAGCCAAATAACTTGGGCATTATGTAATTCAGAAGCGGTGAACGGCTGAGAAATTCGTCTGCGGTGCATCAAGCATTCCCTGAACCTTAAAACGAAAGCTGTCACGCGTAGAAGTTTATTCCAAGAGGAGAATTTCTTTATGTCTATCAGCTGAGAAATAGAGGTTTTGGATTCAATATCTGATACACCTGTTGTGACACCTACCGCTACATTGGCTTCAGCCATATTTCGTTCTGTTTCAAAGATAGCTTGTCCTCTGAGCTGGGCAGTTCGGCCAATGTGATTCTGGATAGCCTAGCCAGGCAGGTCCGTGCACCTTATCTGTCCTCTTAATCCACTGTAATGTAGTCATACTATCTGACCACAGAAATATCGAGTCGATCGAGCAGACATCCTTGAACGAAGGAAGAATAAACTTCATCAATCTGGATAGCAACAAGGCACCAAGAAGTTCAAGACGTGGAAGAGAGTGACTTTTAGACATAGGAGAAACTTTCGACTTGCTTGCCACAATGTTCGTCGATACTGTACCGTCGTCATACACAATGCGCACGTAAATAACTGCCGCATATGCTGATTGCGAAGCATCACTAAATCCATGAAGCTGAACATGACATACCTTCCTAGGTTCAGTGCTTTTAAAAATGAATCGTGGTATTGTGATCACAAGGGAAGAAATATTACTGATCCAGTCATACCAAATTTTTAAAAGCTCGGGATTGTCAATCTTTTCATCCCAAGATCGATGTGTGCTACAAAGCGTTTGGAAAATCATCTTGCTTTGGACAATTGCAGGGGAAATCAATCCAAGAGGATCATACACACTGGCTACAGTCTGTAGCACAGTTCGCTTCGTTGGTGTCTCAGGTGAAATGTCACTCAAATATCGCAAATCTATAATGATTTCATCAGTCTCTTCATTCCACTCAATACCAAGGACTTTTTTATGTTTCGGTTGAAGTATTGGGTTTAGTTAGGAGTCAGTGAACGATTTTCCATCAACCGTTTCTGTGCTCGATGTATCTGACGGATTCAAAGATGTAACAAATTGAGTAAATTCTCTACTGTTAGACTTCCATTGTCTCATATTGAAGCTGGCTTTCTGAAATGTTCTCTTCGTACTTAGATATATCCGCTTCGCTTCATTCAAATTAACACATCCCGTAATCAAGTTATCACATAAATGTGATCAGATATTTTGTTGAGAACATCACCAATTTCATTTTTACATTTGTCGATGTGATAGTTCAAGACAGTACTTAAAATGGCTGGTGAAGCTGACAAGCCGAAAATCAGACGAGAATATCGGTAAATGACAACTTCAGGGTTCTGTTTACCAAAGAATTCTGAGAGCATCTCTATCAACGGGCGCTATCGTGATCTGAAGAAAGGCCTTTTCCAATATCCGCGAGAATTGCGATCGGAAAGTATCTGAATCGACTGAGTAAAAAAGCAATTTGCGGAAGATGAACTTCTCCTGTCTGAAGACAATCATTAAGAGACGGCTGATATCTTTCTTTGGCAGAGGCGTCAAGAACTATACGAAGCTTAGTGGATTCAGCTGCAGGTCTGAGTACGGGAGAATGCGGAAGATAATGTAACAAATTATCTGTCTTGCGGACATCAGTTACGGATTCAATTATCCCTTTTGATAACTGATCTTTCAAAATTCGATCGTATTCACAATAATTTCGGGTGACTTTTTCAGTCTACGAATGCATGAAGACAATCTACTACTGGCCATTCTGAAATTCGTTGGTAGTCCTATTGATTTCTTGTCTTGCTTCCACGGAAGAGGTACTACGTATACATCATCAAATTCAATCGGAGGGGGCATAAACGGAGGTTTACCTTCATCGGGAGCAATGCCAAATGTTCCAACTCCCAAAAAGTTTGAATTTGTCTTTCAAGTGATACACAGTTCGAGTGTGTGGAAGAAGACAAATTCACATGAATATTTTGTGGATTATCAGGCATAGTCAATCGCATAGGACCACAAGCAAGCCAACCCAGCTTGCTAGATACAGCCACTGGGCCGTCTTCTCCGCGGCGAGTGTCACCATGCACAAGGTCATAATACTGATCTGCACCTATCAATATGGAAAATTCGGTAATTTGTTCACGAAAATCAACGGGATCTGCTAGATCCAAATCAAAAAATTGCGGAAATTGTGCTACATTAACCGTTTCGGGAGCTTCACTTATCATCGGTGTCGTGCTACCACGCAGTGAAATTAGATTTCGCCTATCCGATTTTCTGATTGAAAACTGAACTAATTCACTGATGATTCCAGTCTTTTCTGCTCTCCCAAAAGTAGAAACGCTCAGATTATGGCTGCGGCTGTCACAGCACTCAATTCCCTGAGTTCGGCAAACATCTTCTCTAATAAAGGTTCGGTTGCTAGCCGAATCAAAAAGGATGCGAACTATTACTTCTCTCGACCGGTCGGTTGAAACTAGAACCGCTCGAGCTGTGGGCATGACAACACAAGTCGAACTGCGAACTGCAAGAGACATATCTGCTGATACTTTAGCGCTGGAAGTAAGAGAAGCCACTGAAGTTGGTTGTTGTACACTGGCGCTACTATCGGTCGAAGCGGTAGAAATTGGAGACGGAGTAGCAAGTGGTCTGTTCCCACAAATGCTGATGTGATGAAATTTTTTACATCGCGAACATTTCTTTGATGACATGCACTGACGTCCAGTATGTCCTTTAGAAAGACAACGAAAACAAAGCCCCTTTCTTTTCAAAATCTCAATTCTTTGCGTCACATCGGTGACCGCATTGCAAGACTTTGAATCGTGATCTTGATTGCAGCATTTACACGATTGTGCAGCACTATCTGTATTACTGGACATTTTTGTACTAATTTTAGTCGCAAGAGTTGCGGCTGACGGCAAGCGTGCTGAAAATACTCGGCCTGCTTCATTTTGGGAAGTAGATGAAGACTTTTCATCTTTTATAAACTCTCGCACAGTGATTTCAGCTTCAAGTAACCTCAGAAAGTAATCTAATTTCGAGATGGAACGTCCATCAATATTTGATCGTTGAAACATGCTGAGTTGCACTTCCTCCGGTAATTTGGCCAAAAGTATTGGAAAGCAACATAACTTCGTAATCGCCCGCATGAACATCTAGTTTCGACAAGTTTCTTGTATGGACAACGACGTCGTCAAAAAATCGTCTGATATTTTTAACAGATACATGTTTGAGACCATGAAGCTTATTGAAGTGCTCCCTCGTTACCTCTGTTGCCTGTCAAGGAAAGACCACTTACGGCAAACTTTGCATTCACCTCGAAGACATGCTAGCAGATAAGAAAATTTTTGAACAGAAGCAAGCCTAGCATTTCTATCAATAGAAACCTCAAAAATTTACCAAAAACTTTGCCATTCAGTCTTTGTGCCGCTGAAATGTGGTAATTCTAATTTCGGCAACTTCACTACCGCGTTCTCAATAGGAATTTTCCCAATATGTATTTCCGTTAAATTTCGGCTCGGTCTTATCCAAGAACTTTTTCAAATCATTTATTGCTGCATTCGAGGAAATGTCATATTCAAGAACTTTCTCGACCTCGATCTCTAAAAGTTCACCATCTTTATCATCATCGCTATTCCAAGACTCAAAAATAGACTTATCAAGAATTCTTAGTTCATTCTATCTTGTTCAAGAGAGTTTCTAAAATACCACTGGCTAAATTCTCCTGATTACTGTGAATAGCCGTTTGACTCTTAGAACACAACTTTGTTATCATAGACCGTAAGGGAATACGTATTCGTGAAAGATTGGGATCCATGATAATTCAACACTCAACAACAGACACGACTGGATGAGGTGATGTTCTGTGTAAAGAATAAATTTTCGATATAAGTTCACTTTCAGCCTTCGAATTCAACGTTTGGACGATTGTATAATCAATTAACGTCCAGTAGAAAATTTGCAAAGTCACTCAATGTATGCACAGATTATGAACATATATAAACATAGAAAATGTATGCACCGAGCATAGATGGAAACTGTAAATATTCCTCAGGAATGTGATTAATGATTCAATTAATCAGACAATGTCCTGTGTTAAAGCTAGATTTCACATAAATTCTTTAACTCGACACTAGAGTATTACATCAATTCAATCACTTAAAATGAACAAGTATCATCGGTTTCAAAAAGGTTTTCTAATTGTTCATAAAGGATTCGTTCAAACCCAGTATCAATTAATTTGAAAGTAGTGCTTCAAGTTCGATATCAGTCAATCAAAATCTACACTGAGATGTCTCCATTAATATTGAATTGATCGCATCTAACTTTATCTATAATATGGATGGGTCTCACCGGAATCCAATGGCTATTGTCTCCACAATTTACACAGCAAAATGCCGATCACGCAACATGCAGAACCGTCTTCAATTATAATCCGAACGATTATCCAAGTAGCAAAATATTCGGGCTGATCTAAGTTCGACTGTAGAGGTTAATATGCCAATCTGATTCGTCGATTATCGTAGCAGTTATTCACTGGAAGAAACATTGCACCATTTGAGGAGGTCGTGATGAGTTCTTTGCAGTTGGACGCCATGTAATTACTTTTGCGTAATTAATATGCTGTTTCCAGCGAATAATATACGGTAAGTTAAAAAACTATCCTTCGTCTTCAGCAAGTGTCTGTATTCAACCAAGGCGATGTTAGTAAAGTTAGTTATGAATCACTTTCACACGATACAAGCTCTTATAGCGCGGCTCAGTCGACAACGCTGTACATAGCTTTCTCATACTAAAGCGTGCATCGACAACGCGGAATAGTCCAATAACATGAATCATGACTGAGCGTGGAAAACAAATAATGGAACATAGATATTTAGATTGTCTGTTCGAGAGTAAACACACCTGCCATTGTGTTCTAAGTGTTGTTTGCCGTCACAGTGGGTTGAGAGACTGCCTCTTTAAGTGCTGACTACTAGCTCACTTGGCACCCAGTTGGAGAAAGGTTGTGACTTGGAACATGAACCAGAAACGTGCGGATGACATTCTCTGACCTTCATTGCACCTTGGTCGTTCAGCGGCGCTTGATGTCATAGTTACTCATCCGCTAAATTCTAGCTCTTGTTGCCAACGAGTGCCACCGCAGAGTCCGTGCCCAATTTGGCTGAGTAAAGGAAAGAACCAAGAACTACTCGAAGTGTGTAGAACTGCGGTGGCACTGTCAGACATTGGCAGCTTCGATCAGTCTTCCAAAGAATTGGCTCTCGCCTATCCCTTCAAACTGATTCCTCACGTGATTGTAAAGACATGTATTCACGGAAGACCGAATCTGTCTACAGCCTGCCAACGCCGTGCTTTGCTTCTGTATATGGGTTCCAAAATCCAAAGTAGGTGGCTAAGATCTTTGCGATTCAGGATTCCCATCTTCCTTTCCTTGAGTTTTTTGTTTATTTGTCTTTAATTGTTTCTTTCAGTTGTTTCTTTGCAAATAAGCTATAATCGACCAGGCAATTTTGCATCGCTTAAGCATGATTCGTATGTGCACATTTTTATTCTACTGAATTAGAAGTCAATCTGATACTGTTTGTCTACTGTTAGATGACTACTGTTAATGACGGGTGGGGTATTGAACTGTCCAAGATGGACAATGTTATACTCATGTACAGTACGTGATTTTCAGGTCACGTACATTGTGGACGTTCCCTTACTGGCATATCTGAAGACACACTGTAAAATTGCACTTCATGAAGCGATCGCGAATCAAAGCATGTGGATGCATAAAGAAATTCAACGTAGGGAATATCTCTGCCCTATCTGAATGACCACCTTATGCTATGCTATTGTTATTAACACGGCCAAGATAAACAAAACTTACCACCATTGGACAAATGTGTGCTTGCAAATAATCAGTCTTGCTCTAGTTTTAGAACATTGCTTTAATTTTAGAATTGACACTATATGATCATGATTCCTAATTGTGTAGGAGACTTACCTGCATGAACGATTATGTGTGTCCTACCTATCTGTGGCAGGCGCTGTTGTCATTGCTTTCATCGAATAGAAGCTTGATCGCAAAAAAGTTGTACTTATTTATAGACGAATTTTCAATAACAACTTAAAATAACTTTTAATCAGAGAATTGCAGTTAGCCTTTGAAAAAACTATGAATGTTTCAGCAAATCGCCCAAAGTGGTTGGCAAAAGCATGAAGGTGTGACAGTCTCCAATAAGTATGAGAAATTATGAAAGTGTAGCGGCTGCGACCTTTAGGAAAAACTTTCCGTATAACTACTCTAAATCAGCCGCAAACTATCTAACAAATAAAGAGCAATCGAAAACCAATCATTTCCGCGAGTCAAAAACTTCGCCCTCATATATATATATATATATAATATATTTATATATATATATATTATATATTATATATATTGAGATATACAATAAATTCAAAAGACGTTGCCGCACTTCGATAGCTTGTTAAGAAAGACACAATAAAAACTTTGATCGTTTTACAATTAAATGATTGAAACAGCATATATTTCCCATCATTAAATGACCAAAGATGCAGGGCCGACACTAATACGGGTGTGACTTCCCTTGGCAGTGATCACAGCTCGAACTACTTCTCTGCATATGTCAATCAAGCTGTTGATGATGGATTCAGGGAATTGCGTTCCACTCCTCCACAATCGCTGTCTTCTAGAAAGCGGCTCTTCAAGGTTTTGTTCAATGTGTCCTCTTTTACTGATCCGACGCTTCATGAGATCCCGCAGGTGCTCTATAGGATTAAAATCAGGAAGAATCTTGAAGGCCAGGTTCAAGTCTTCGATGATGCTGTGTGGCTGGAACAAAAACGTTCAACTTGTACAGACCGGATGCGCAGGAGCAATTATCATCCTGAAAGAGGTGACGATGCTTGGTGTTTCCCTCGTCATCGAAAAATCGCTTGAGAAGATCGGTTATAAGTTTACTTTCCGTTTACAAAGCTCTTAAGATAGTCAACTTGCTTCTTCACCAAAAACCCAGATGGCTCCCCAAACGTGGATAGAACCCTCCCATCGCTTGAACTGAAGCCTTGCAGTTTCTCTCCGCCATTTCCAATGACCCATTTTCTCTCCATAATCGCAGACACGCCTGTCGTTTTTGTTTCATGCGTCTAAAGTCGAGATTCGTCAGAGAAGATGAATTTCTCCATGCTTGTCCCTCCAATGCACATTTTTTCAATCGCCCCACATTTCTCGAGACTTCTTATGATTGGATGGAAAGCAAAGGGGCACAAAAAGATGCACGCTTCCTCAATCCAACAATTCGCAATTAGTCTTTCTGTAGACAGGTCTGTGTGTTAGGCTCACTCGCTCTTTCCACATGTTTCTGAGCTCCTTTGCCGAAGAAAAGTTGTGCTTTCTAGCCAAGGTGTTAGAAGGGCGCGATCTGAGCGGGTGGGTGGTTTTTCTTTGTACGATCAGTTGTTCGCTTTATCACAAATTCTTGCTCTTGATGTTTTCTCCTTTTTTCCATTCGTTGAATTGTTCTTTCTATCCATATTTGAGCCACTTGGCAAATTTCTGTACTTTGAGCATTATTTCATTGATAATCCTACAGCAAGGCCACGAAGATACGCATTGTATTTCTTTTGGAGGTAGTTTACTGGAATGCAGTTTGCAATCCTCATCTTCATTAGCGATTGTACAACTTTATGAAGTAACACAGTACATCAGAACAACAATAGCTGAGATAAAAGAATAACAGAACCTTTTACGCCTCCAACTTGTTATGACAGAGATAAATGCATATTGCAGTGTGATATCATGAGTTGCTTGCTCTTTAGAGGAAGCAGATGCGCAGCATATCTATATTGCCATCACAATGCTTGCCAGTTTATCGTATTGACTTTTTCTACTGCTATGATTAATGCCATAGTCTCGAATATGACCATGCTAGCGTAATAGCCTAGTGCGCACACAGTCTTCTGGAATTTATGTGTATATTATATATAATATATATATATACGATTATGATATATATATTTATATATATAATATATATATATCTATATATATAATTATAATTCCATCTTGACAGATACGCAGTTGCCATTTGAATTTACTCTATTATGTAGGGAGAAAGCACTTTTTGAGGTAAATGAACGGGATTCCGTCATGACCTTTTTACTAAGTGGAGCGCTATCCAGTTAAAATTGCTATTTACTTAAGCTTCCAAAGATTTATTTGGGTAAAACATCAGAGCCACAGACTCGCGATTGATGGATTCGCAACTGAGAAAAAAAATAAGGAAAGGTTAAAAGCACTTGAAAGACATCGTGACTCTCTTGATACAAAAACAGAAAACTAGTGTAGAGATGACAGTAAATTTTGGGGACATCCTTGTCTTGCACACACGTTAACTAAACAAGTCCCTCCCAAAGATCAAATTACAAAATGCGTGGTATGGAACAAAATTGTCATCATTCCTAGAAAAAGCGAAATCTCGATGTACCAACAATCAAAACTTTCCAGCCTGTATGGCGTCGTACTTATGTACAATGCTTATGTGACGATGGGCATTCTATCAGAGCAATTATAAAAGCTAATTGTTATTGCCTTGTCAAAGCTCGTCTCAAAAATCGATAAAAAAATAATATCAGTATATTCTAAAGTTATACAATATCTAATTTATTTATAACTAATTAAACAAACAATGCAGATTCATAAGATAATAGATTCTACAAGAAAAATCTAACGTGATTTGATGTAGATTACGTTATTTGAATTAAGGGCATGTGATTAACCATATCTTTTAAGGTTGATGGACCTCCAGTGACTGTAATGGGCTATTGTCTGTGTTGTTATACGACCTGAAATGAAGGTGTATTTGTATATATTTTATAGGAGCATTAGCAGCTCTGTTTAGGGTGGTTTATCAAAATAAAGAGGCCTATGTCTATTGTTGTATCCAAAATCATGGTTAACCATTAAGGTATTTTGCATCGGTTCTTCATGGTTTTTATGTGTTAGGTATGATTTAAAGTTAGATCAACTTCGTTAGAAAACCATTATATTAATTTTTACATAATTCTTTTGTTTTGATGTGGGAGAAGTTAGAGTGGAGTGTCCTGTGGTGGGGTTGTGACCACAGGACATCGGAATTACATTATTGTGAGTAGAATGTAGTTACAGTAACGCATACAGTACGATAGTAAATATGTTGAGCATCAAATCAGCATTAATTAAATCTCATATTGAGGTCATAGACAACTTAGCCGATTTTAATTAATAGCTTTGTTTTATAAATGTCAATAAAAATGACGAGTGATCATTTATACTAACTTGTTTTATTCATCAGTTGATTTATAGTTCAACACTCACGTAATGTGGTTTGTTTTGTCTATTACGGCTGTTTTGTTTGATTCGAACAGCTTACACAGTCCTCTGTTGGAATATCATGCTTGAAGTCTAAAATGATGACCACAGCAAGAGCGTTTCGACGAAAAAATTTCTTTTAGTCTTGGCAACGACCCTTACTAGATTTACCCATGTGATACTGACAGCAACAGTTAAGGATTTTCATCTATAGGGTGATGATGATGAAGTTTTGGTTTATGGCAAATTCATAGTGGAAAGTGATTCAATTCATATCCAAAGGATTCTTATCTCAAATTTTTCGTGTATCCTTTTGTTGTCTAATCTATTGATTATTTGAAGACGCTTTTTTCTGAATCAACAGTCCGATATTGGAACAGAATGATTTTGTGAGTTACAAAAATATATGTGGCATAAGGCTGGTTATGGCATTGAGAGAATACATACAAAATTAGTTTCGAAGTTTTCTGTAATCATAGGGAATATTAGTAAAGTACCTTTAATTGAGGTTAAGAGGACTTTGGACTGAGGTTTTGCCTTAGGCATTCCACGGGAAAAAACAAAAAAAGCCAGAATGTCAAAGTTCATTCAGGTACACAAAACTGTCAGCTATTCGTGTGAAAACAAAGGAAACGAAAACCGAAAAAATTACTGACATAATCTTCGGACACCAGTGATCAGTTGGTTGTGAGTCGTTTTAGGTTCGTCAGCCTAGAGCAGAAGTCAGGAAATACAACCAAACCAACTTTGCATTTTTATCCGTGGTCTCTTACTCTCCTTTTAATTTCGATGTATGCCCTGATTCATGCATCTAGCCAAACCCCGCAGCTGTATCAACTAGCTGACCGTCGTGATGGACCTGATGCATACAAACCGGATCAAAAAATCTCTGTAATGTAATAAAAAGACCTTCTTTAACTTTGATTAACGATAATTATTCATTGTACACATCATAGGCCTATGTGTGTGGACGATGCAAAATCTTTAACAAAACTAATATTGCGCTTTTTCCTTTTCAACAACATATATCGGCCAGGAGGATGATGCGAGCAAAATACTGCCGTAAAATTCTTATTATGGGGATCGCGCGAATTACTGAATAGGGGATACCATTTTTCGGGGGGATGAGGCTATAGAAAAAAACTTTGAGCAACTAACCACCAAGCCAAAAAGGAAAAAAACAGTCCACTTTATGATTATGGCTGACGTGGTGTGGGTAAACAAATCTGATCCTAATGGGACATCAAAAGTATTCAGTGGATTTATCACAGTAGTAGTAAGTAAAACTTCACTTTTGGACCGAACGCAAGATTGGCCACACGTCGCTGACGTGCCCCCCCCTGGAACGGAGCAGAGTGTGACGTGGCGTTACGTGGTCGGCCGCCCGCCGATTCAGTCGTCGTCGACGCTTACGTTGGTGCTTTGAGTCAGACGTCACCCCCCTCTGGAACGACAGAGTGTCGACGTGGTGTGCCTGGCCAATCGTGCGTCCCACGTCAGGTTCGAGTTATGACGTCCCCCCCTCCCCATGGCCGACAGTCGTATTATCGCGCGCGGTGATGTGGTGTCTAGGTTGGCGTGGTGTGAGCCGCCAGGTTTGGGAGGGTTGGTCCTGTCCGTAGCTCACCCTGAAAAAATCCTAAGTGTCAGAGTGACTTTGTATGGGAAAATTTTTGAAAATTTTCCAAAGTGTGGAATTTCGACCTGGGACCGTCACCAAAACATTTTTCATCAAATTTCACTGACCCCCCCCCCCCGACAGCAATCTTCTAACTTTGGTTCTAGTGAACGGATTTTGTCTTACAGCTACTCGTTTGAAAGAGGAGAAAAAACAGCTCGACGCCATTTTTTGCCGGGAGTCAATCTGACCAGCCGTTCAAAAGTTAGAGCTGTTACAAGATTTTAGGTCGGAGCTCGCTCACCTGAAAAAATCCTAAGTGTCAGAGTGGCTTTGTATGGGTAAAATTTTGAAAATTTTCCAAAGTGTTTGATGTTTGTATGGGTTTGGTGTCTCGTCTGTTGGATGTTTGTGTAGGTGTGGGGGGTTTTGGTGTATGGTGCTGTGAGTTTTTTTGTGTTTTTCTGTTTGGATTTTGTTTTTTTTTTGGTTTGCGGTTTTCTTGTGTTTTTAGGGGGGGGGGGGGGGGGGGGAATTTCGACCTGGGACCGTCACCAAAACATTTTTCATCAAATTTCACATTCCACTGGACCTCCCCCCTCGGGAGAGCTCGCTTCGATCTTGGCTTCTAGTGGACGGATTTTGTCGTGCCATAGCTCGTTTGAAAGCTAAGAGTGAGACAAATTCAGTGAAAGAAACGGCTTGTTCATATCTGTCTTCGTTCAAAAGTTAGAGCGGTTACAAGATTTTAGGTCGGAGCTCGCTCACCTGAAAAAATCCTAAGTGTCAGAGTGGCTTTGTATGGGTAAAATTTTGAAAATTTTCCAAAGTGTGGAATTTCGACCTGGGACCGTCACCAAAACATTTTTCATCAAATTTCACTGACCTCCCCCCCTCGGGAGAGCTCGCTTCGATCTTGGCTTCTAGTGGACGGATTTTGTCGTGCAATAGCTCGTTTGAAAGCTAAGAGTGAGACAAATTCAGTGAAAGAATCGTCTTGTTCCTATCTGTCTTCGTTCAAAAGTTAGAGCGGTTACAAGATTTTAGGTCGGAGCTCGCTTACCTGAAAAAATCCTAAGTGTCAGAGTGACTTTGTATGGGTAAAATTTTGAAAATTTTCCAAAGTGTGGAATTTCGACCTGGGACCGTCACCAAAACATTTTTCATCAAATTTCTCGGCTGAACGAGGGTGGGGAGGAGGGGTCCGTGGAAAATTTGATGGAAAATGTTTTGGTAAAAGGTACCAGGTCGAAATTCGGAAGTTTTTAAATTTTTCAAAAATTTTCACCACACTGGAGCTCTTCACACTTAGGAATATTTTTCAACAGTTGTGGCATGTTCATGGACATGTGCTTGAGGACCGACTTCCGCGTGGTCATATGAGAATGGTTCAGGTGTTCATATAATAGAGAATGATGAGACGAAATCGTTTGCCAATACAACGCATGTCGCTTACCAATGAATACTTTCGGAGATTAGAGCCATTTTAAAGTTTTCTTCTCGAGCATATATAAACCCCCCGACAACGTAAGTCTGATCACTTCATCGAAAGACATAGGTTAAGCGACGGTCGTCGCTACTGCAGCTCCCGATATCGTCGTAGTGTTTCAAAGGACTCCTATCTTTTGAAGTAGGCAAGCTATCTTGCAAACTTCAAAGTTTGTATGATAGAGTTTTGATAGTGTCCGTTACTACTGATAAAAATTTTTAAAATGTAGTATGAGTAGTAAAATGCGGGGAATTTTTAAAAATTCTTAATTTTCAGTTTTTTCAAAGTTTTAATATGTAGACTCAAGGTTTTCCCCAAGTATGCTGAGTTCAAAATCTGCTACACAGATTTGAAATTTAACTAAGTCTAAGGCAGCTTTGAGGGGTTAGATCCCCAAGCTACTGATCACAATACCTTTGACTTCGGCGTTCCTGTTACCACTTCGGGGCATGTGACAATGATGTCTTCAAGGACTGTAAAGAAGCGGGTATCGGGGATAAGATCCTCTCTCCCCTCAGCTATTCCCGCAGTGATCAGTATCATAGGGCCTTTCGGGCCTGTCGACGTGGGATCGAGTGCTCACTCACACTACACTCAAATCTATCATTCCTGACCTAAGTGACATACTTTAGGAATATGAACTGTTACTATCCATGATTATTCCCCAAACTTACAACAACACCTTTCCATTATCCTTGTAACAGTTAACGAATAAAATCATGGGCGCGTGGCCTAATGACACGGACCCCGCAAACTGTTCCATATTACAAATGTGCATCATGTGGGTGCGAATCCTTCAATCGCAGTGCGGGATAGCCGCCAAGATAGGGCGCATAGTAAAGAAGGCGGGCCACCGCCCACATTGAAACTTACCCCTGAACTACGGGTTGCGTGTTGTGACGAGTGTAGATGCTGAAGGCGTGGTTTTGCACTGATAGAGTGCTGCGTTCAAATAGAGTGCCATCCCTGACTGTAGTGGAAGGGGTTTCGGTGGAAAGACGTGCCAGATTCACGCGAGATTGACTTGTATAAAGAGAGGGGACGAATGTTGGCAGATCGAGCGAGACAGGGGTAAGGTTAAGAATGTTGTTGAATGTTTGTTGAGAATGATGAGGATTGGCGAGAGTCGAAGGTGTTAGCGGTCGTTGGAGGCTGAATTCAGCGAAAAGAGAGGTGCTTGAGAGTGGATGCATGAGAAGAAGATGTGGGATTTAGATAAGGGAGCGTGTGAGGAAGCGTGTGAGGAAGTATTTGAGCTCTATCGTTGTCGTCGGAGGTTCACACCACATTGGTCATCTCCTTACACCACTTCCAAACCGACACCCCCTTCTTACACCCAAGACTCATTCCCTTCGCCCAAACGTGAAGAGTTGGTGGATTCGTATGCAGTCGCTCCATATTCGCCAGGGTGGGGGAAGGATGGAAGAGAAGATGCATGTTTCGGCAGGGCAATGGCGCATGAGTTTTTTGGGTGATAAGTATGCGCGTTTTACGCAGGGTGAAGTTATCCCGTTAGTGAAGGATATGGAAGAGTAGACCCAAGAAGGAACTAGACGTCGAAGGCGGTTAATCGGCTGCGAATATTAGAAAGCGGCGTAGAGTGACTGAATTTGAAGACTAAAGACCGAGAGGTTGGATATCGCCGAATGCGTGAGATTGTGAGCCGCGGGGCGAGAGCTGCGGCCGCCGCACACTCTCATCCTCACTCTCCTAATTCGGCGCAGCATCCTCTGCTTCGACAATATGCGAGCGCTGCTGCCATAATGCTAATTAGTTCGCTGCCTAGTGGCTCGGGCGGGGTGCTGAGGCGCAGTTCGGACATACGACACCGTATGGTCGTCCGCAAGCTGGTGCTATGCTTAGGAATCGATATATTGTGAATGCGGCAGCGATACAGTACAAGCCATTTTCACCTCCCCACATTTCGGACCTAGATGATACATTTATGGACGTGCGAAGTACTTGTGTAACCACAGACATCAACAATAGTCACCGACAGAGCTCCCATCATAGAGCATGGACAACGGGCCCCACATAAGGACCAGCACGAAAAAAGATCGCCTACAACGCGTGCCAGCTCTAAATGCGGACGGGCCCAATTCATCTGCTTACAAATTTTCTATTTGACGAGACAGCCGGCGCAGAGGACTGCCCAAAGGATGGCTAACTCCATTGGTAATTGTAAAGTCAATAAGAATAGTGGAACAAGTACGATCCTATTCTAATACATATCCTTTTCATTGCAGATCTTTGCCCCCGACCTGATAAGCACCATCCAAACCCACCATCAATATCACCCCGGACATCACTCCTCCACTAACCCCCACACCAACCTCCCACCAAGAACGAAACCTGACATTCCCCGGCTCACCCCCCCCTTTCACCACCACTACCAACACTCCCCCCCTACTGGGGGTCCGCATCTTAGACCCCCACGTCATGCACTTTTCCATACGTCAAATTTTCGTCTCTCCACAACTCACTACTCACCCCATACATAGTCACTGGTTCTGTGAGCATTGTCTGCAAGAGATATTGCGCTTATAATTTATGTAAGTATTTGGGATCTGTAATACCTGTTATTTAATAAAGGGCGGCGCATCACTGCGGACAATCACAATTCCATCCTAATTACCATGGGGGTCATGTTTAGACGCGTCCAAGTTTCAATGCACCAAGAAAAATGTAGATGATGCGTTCCACAAAGTTTTATCTTCCCCTTGTTTCTGGTGTTCCCCTCTTTACCATGCCTGTCCCAGCTACCCCCTTCACTAGCAAACTCTTTTTGTATGGCAGCAATCCTGCGGTGGCTGTAGAAAGAGTCGACATTACGCCATTATGTCAGATCCTATCTTCGATGAAGAGCCTAGTATAGCCATCTCGATGAACCATCTATATTCTACATCAACACATCAGAATATGCCATGCATTGAATATTGCAATGCATCCATATCAAGATATAATATGATGATCGACGAGCGAGGAGCTAACACTGTTATCGTTCTACTCATTAACTCTGTGTGTCCCTCCAGCACGTGCGCTCTATGAGCGACCTTCTCCAAACTGTCCATAGTGATACAACAAAAAGCGTAGGAGACGCACGCTATCATCATACCAAGATGCTTATCTGTTTATGACTGACTTGTGCTATCGTGTAACCTGAACATCATAACGTAAACATTCGATCGAATGACATCACGACATAGGTAGTGGACAAATTACTGCGAGTAGCAGTGACATTCATATTTATTTCTGTGGCTCCAGGCTATAACGCTATGTCGAACATGAGCATTACATATTGAGGTGCTTTATACTGGCCCGAAGGCTTTTCGCCGCTCTCGAAAGGACTCACAACTGAAAAAGCAGAGCTGCGTCTTAATTCTGGACGCACTAATGCGTACTGTTTGGGAACTACATATCAAAGCAAGAGCCGCGTCCACTGATGATGAGTCTCAGAAGCAGAAAACTTCAGTGGTAAACCGAGCTATATGAGCAATTAATCTGAAGCTGAGGGGCGTACCGATGACTGACGTTCTTTTGGAGGATGAAATAAGTTCGGAAAGACTAGTGAAGTATAACCAAGAAACTCAAAACAACCAACCTGAGTCTTAGCATGGCAGCTGAGATGGAAAGTCATCTGGAATCTTCGATCCATCGTCACACATGCGGGGTCGGTCGAAGGCAAACATAACATTGTGCGTGAGCTAAGCGACATCTAGCCTGGGGTCCCTACAATTTCCATCAAAATCAATAACGGGATCACTCGAAAACGATCGGTGTGAAGCTCCCTAAGGGAGCCCGCTCCACTTTATTGCTTCATACCCGAACAAGTATCGCTAAGAATGACTAATTACACATACCAATGAAGAAGGTCATCGACGGTTTCTTCCCATTTGGAGATAGATGGAAAAACGCTGACAGGAAAAAGAGCTGCAACACTTATTTATATGGCCTTCTGTAGTGCTGGCTCGGTCAGTATACCAGGGCAAGATTGCGAACTATTGAACATACGCGTGGGAATCGACAGATCGATATGGGAGCGACACAAGGCAAAACCCCAGTCTTTATCGCTATAAGCAATGTCGACGGATATCCGATTACTCACCGTGAACTCACAAGCTATGTCTGAGGATTCTCGTTGCAGTAAAAACACGAGAACTGAAACGCATTCGATCACTGAGACTTAGCTAGCTCATATTAGCGATAGATGTTTTTATCAGCTTGATCTAGTTATATCTAGTGCCAAAGCTTCGACCAGTACGAAGGGATATTTTACAACTAACTTTCGGGGACGAATTGTTATGCAGGTGGACTCAGAGTCAGCTGGTGTTCATGTTTCGGACTGTGGTGTGTGCAACGTAGTGTTATACACAGCAATACCGGGAAATGATGGATTCATCCAGAGCTTTGGCTCATTTTGTGACGGTTGAACGGACAAGCCTTTATATCTAATTTCTATATAAATCTGCCTCAAAATTTTGAAGTGTTCTGTGGAAATAAAACTAGGGCATCATTCCGTTAGTGCTGAAATCATGCGGGATACCATAGGAGCCACTACGTGATGGTCATGCAACATGACACTGACACTTGAAGTAATATTCCGGACCTGTAATGTCACAAGGATAATAAACTTTTTCACATAGCATTTTTCTCAGCAATGCTCTGTTATCAAATAACCTGACCTACGTTGGCACAGTCCGACAAAATAAACGGTTTTTACCTCCAGTGATAACATCGAAGTTGTGGTCGAGAAGGAATTTTCATCGGATATGTGCATTTCAATCGAATACAACTTCGTTGTTTCATACACTCCAAAAAAAGGAATAAATTAAAGACTGGTTGTCCTGATGTCGACACACATCACAGTGCTGACGTATCCGATCGTGTCTTGTCGGACAAGAAATCCTGACATGATTTTTAGAATACCAATCGAACGAAAGTTAGCATAAATAAATTATTTTCTTTGTTCAGCTTGTTACATTATTTTTCCTAATATGGTTTTGATTCAGAGGCCAACCAAATTGTGAGGGTCAATCAGAAAATTATTGCTCATAAATATTCTTTATTATTTGATAACTTGAGAGTATAAATTTCGAGCAGCAATAATTGTGCAATTGTCTGGAGGTAACCCTACTTTGGACTTTGGCCTATGAGGCAATCATTGAATCCCAAACACTTCCTAAATGACAGCACGTCTATATAGATGGTTTTGATTGATGCTTGACTTTCACTTCACCTGGCACCACGTCTTGTATAGTCTAGGCATCTGCTTGCTTGGAAAACAACCAGACCAATTGAAAATTTATAGGATATTTTCCTCAGACGTTTTACATATAGTAATACCGATGTTCTCACTTCGAAAACCAGCTTTAGTGACACAAAATTTAATGTTTATCAAAACATCATGTGTAACAAAGCGGGGATACTGTTCTTTTTTGCAACAAATTTATATCAAAAAATTCTATACTCCTTTGTATACATTCTCAGAGGCATTTAGAGTCTAAAATAATATTTCTCGATGCATAATACAGGCTACATTTTGCTTTATGTTCATTTAGACCATAGAATAAAATGAAAGCATAAGACCAATATGCTGATTACATAACGGCACAGTGTGTCGACTCATACAATCACACTTTTTCTCTTATTTCCAGGAGCTGTTGTTGACTATATCGGACAAGCTGACTCGAACATATTCTTGTAAAAGGAAGACAAAGGCGAATGGACAATGGCATTGTTTAGCTACTTCGTCGACATTGCTGTATAAAACAACGCCTATGTAGTGTCTTCTTATCCACTCATTATAGTGAGTATCCACGTTGGGATGGAAAAGTCACACAAAAAGAAGACTTTTCTTAGAAGAATTGTTCTCACATGATGATTTGGATGCACTCACTGATCGAGAAGAAAGGGAAGAAGGCCGCGCAATTTCGAAATGCTTCTTTTGATCGCATTGGAGGGTGGTATATCGAAAGGGCGCTCAAGAGATGCAGCTAGTCCGCGCGAGGTGATGGATGGACAGGAAAGAATAGCAGTTAGATTGTGAGCGAGGTGGTTGTTAAGTGAGGTGTGCCATCAAATGTCCTGCGAGAAGTCATGCGCTCGAAAGTATGAGAAGAAGAAATCTTTCACTAGAACGCGTTTGTACTCACTGCCCAACAAATTAGCAATAACCACTCCTCTTTCTTGTGTGGGCCTACTTGTTCTGTCTGAAATTATACAATTTACTGTCATATATAACTGGTATTGGTTTTAATATTCACTTTTGTATTCCATGCACGAATCGGTATGCCAAAATTTACAAAAACGATGATTGTCTTATGAAAATAATATTGGGGTCAAAAAATGACCCCATGGTAGTTAATGATGGTTTTATCCCTGGTAGTTAGAGGGTTAAGGGCCACCTAGGGGCAAGACATGATAGAACCTCCTCGCGGTTTCCCTGGGCAGTCTTCGGACTGGCGAATACTATCATTAAGTTGAATCTGCTATCAGTCAACTTGAACGTTATGCAGTCGATTGCTATCCCTGAAGCATTCTGATTCGCTGTTGAGCAATTCATTGTTGAAAACCCTATATAAGCCAGAAGATTGTAGCGCTTCTCATTCAATTTCAAGTCACGATGGAAGCGACATCTGCCAACAGCATTCCCGTCTTCATCGATGAAGACAACGCCATTCCCGAGTTCGTCATCCTCGACGAGTGGGATGAAGAGGATGATAAGAAGGGGAAGATCGAGAAGATCGTTTGGACGGATGGGGTGTGGACTCCGAATACCACTCGCATCCGAAAGGTGCCAGATGCACCAGCACGACCTCGGCGGTATAGGGTCTATGACAACCTAACCGTCATACCCATTGACTATTCCAGCCAATAGTCAACTTAAATTCACACCCCGAGAACGAACCATCGGCTCTCTTAAGGGCCACCATGGGGCAAGACATGATAGAACCTCCTCGCGGTTTGCCCTGGGCAGTCTTCGGACTGGCGAATACTATCATTAAGTTGAATCTGCTATCAGTCAACTTGAACGTTGCAAATGAAGTTCGGTGTAATACTTCCTTTCGACGGGCGTTCCTGTAAAGGGCGGCGGTGAAACCCGTAGCTATGTATACCGCAAGGGACATTCGGCAATGGTCAATCTTGTTTAACCTCTCTGCGTCATGTTTGCAAGTGATTGCCTCTGTCTCAACGTAGTATGCATTCGCGCCAGGGCGACATTTAGCCAACTGTCGAAGGTTGCCTAAAACCTTCCATTGCATACGTTATGAGAACCATGAGTTCTACCTGTCTCTATCAATGAGACGAATTGATGAATGGAATGAAATGGGAGGACACTCACGCGCCACACGCAACATAACACACTTCTCTCTTCCGTAGTCTAACAAGCTCTTTACACATGGAGCGCAGTCGATTGCTATCCCTGTATCAGAAGTGTAAGCTATCTTAATTTTATTTAACACTATTTCATCTACCATTATCACCCATATGAAATGTTATAAGATTTGCAAGTTAAACTAAGCGTGCTACTATTTCCTAATGAAAAAGTATACATGGTTAAATCATCCACTTAAACCCATCCGTAGTCTAATAAGGTCTTCACACATGGATCGCAGTCGATTGCTATCCCTGTATCAGAAGTGTAAGCTATCTTAATTTTATTTGACACTATTTCATCTATCATCATCGCCCATATGAAATGTTTTAAGATCTACAAGTTAGACTAAGCGTGCTATTATTTCCAAATGAAAATGTATACATGGTTAAATCATCCACTGAAGCCCCATTCAAGTAAGTCAGTATGAAAGCAAAGATAATACGAAATAAAAATTTATTATGGCATGTATTTCAAAAGGTCTTCATCGTCAATATCGTCCTAGAGTCTGGCTTCACATAGATAACAAAAACAGTTCAGTTGCTTTAATCGTTCTTCCACTGCGAGCCTCACTTTGTCAATATACTCCCACTCCGCCATAGTTCGTGGCTGGGAGTTAGGGGTGTACCACTCCCATAATTGGTGGAGGAATTTCGTGCTGGTGATCTCCATCACATCGTCAGTATCGTACTGGAGATACTTCCACCTCACGCCTGTTAAGTCGGGACACTCCTTCTCACATACACTCTCTTCGTTGTCCACTGGTAATGACAACTTTCTGATATTGTTCAGTCGGTATGCCTTCTCTACCTTCCCCTTCGTTGGGGCGTTTGGTGCAACGAACGCCTTTGGTGTTGAGGATGATAAATAGATTTTTGTGTTTTGGTGTTGTCGAGGGCTTGTCATGTGACTGTGAATAATAACTTTGAAATGTTATCTAATTCTTAAGTATCAACAACAACATCAAAATGAACGAGCCAATGAAAAGATGAATACGAAAGTAATTATGTAAAAGTGACATTCGCCGAGTCATTTCACTTCTATCTATGTGACATATAAGTGAAGTGTTCTCTGGGCGACCAAGTGGAACTGCTCCTGCTCTCACGGCTCGTGAAGTCTCTATCTTTTGAAAGAATCATCAACCTTAAACACGATTTCGTTGAAAATGGAAAGTTGCAAATTTCTTCTTTCTTCACTCATCTCCCTCAACCGTGTGGCTAATAAATCTTCTCATTTCACAGGGAATCACTTCATCACCAACGCCCCCCCTTCTCGGATGAAAGTTTTTAGAGTTGTTGATCAAAGTAGGTTGTAACAATACACTGAGGACATTAACAGAGATGATAGAAGATTTCCTCTTTCATTGATGTGAGTTTCCAGCCTCAGTGACCTCAGCGAACAAGGCAACGAGTGGAATGTGCTGACTGCGGACATATGATTAACAATGAAGCACAGTCCCTCTCCTACGACACAAACAGACAACGTGTAGTCACCGCACAGCGGCGGCGTCAATCTCCGTAGGTGAAGTTGCTTCGACGATGAACCCATCCTCCTTTCCTTGCGATATGTGCCCACATTCTTTTGAAAATCACTTTCCAGCGAATCTTTTTCGCACAGTCCTTCAACACACGCAATGCAAAAAGAATCACGTACACCAACGTTACCCCCTATAAACCATCTTCCCACATACTTTTTCACACAAAAAGTTTAGTACGCGACTAAACTACAGCATGTAGGTCCCCAATACATGAAATAGTAGAATTTTCCTGAGTGGCTCCTATCCCAATTCAAGCATTATCGAAAGCGCTCATCAACCAATTTTAGGTACAGATTTTAGACTGAAGGGGGCGCTCATATCCTACAACCACAAACTAAAAAAAATAAGATAGATTTTCAAACGGCTCAAGTGACCGGAAGAATACAGTTTCATTTTCCTACCCTCTTCCGCAACTGAAGTTGTAGACTGCGAGTCTTGGCTAAATTTTCACATACAATGTGTTTAAAACAAATGTAAGATAAAATCAAATTCAACGTGCGAACAGCGCTCTCAATTTTTGTGGTGTGACTCAGATGCCAAATTCAAGACTATCCCTATTAAAAGTCCATGCAGCTTCGAGGCACATTTAAACAATACCACAAACATGTAAATTAAGTCAGAAAGCTCATCAAATTTTCTATTGTAAATCGCAGTGTTTCAAATCAGCATTCCTATTCATACCCCCTATTAATGACAACAACGCGCATGGAGAATCGCACCAATACTATAGATAGTGGAGGAAGAACTAGACTTTGAATGTTGTTAAAAAGTGAACAACATGAAAATCAAAGAATGTAAAACGGATCGAAAAACTAAAAAGAAAACTACTTGTTGACTGTTCCCTATTGTGGGGGAGCAAAGGGGTATGAAGGGTGCCCGCACAAGATCAAATCCCTTTCAAACATTTTAAGAAAACGTATATCCAACACAAACCTCTAAAAAATAGTAAATAACCAACTACTGATATGCGAGGAAATATGACACAACTTAAACAGTGGTATTTCCCCCCCCACAAAATCTCCGCTCGCCGCATTAACACTTCACCTTGGGGCCGCACTACCACTCTTTGGGCACTCAAAAAAAGAGGTGAACATTTTGTATGTGCTACCCCAGACCCGCAGCCATTCATCAATAGAGAACCGAGCATGCGAGCCCGCTTGCACCAGAAAATGCGCCGAACCCCCAAACCCACCCCCCCATAGAACAACACAAAACCACGCCAGCCTACCAAAAACGCAAACCGCTCCTTTTGGAGTAAAATAAATTTGAAACATTCCACTATGACTGGTAGCAACGCGAGGTAAAATTACAAATGGAACGCTTGCCCAAAGATAAAATCTTTTCACATGGGGATAATGGTGTCGAATTAAGTCCCCTCCCCCTGCGTGTCATATAACGGCAGAAGACATAGAATCAACATTGATGATAACATCAACCACACAAAACCAGCAGCCCAATCCTGCTTATGAAAGTATGGGCATGACCACTTTAAGGGAATAGACCAAAACAAAAAAGCCTACTTTGCAAGTTGAAGATTGTAGTTTCAAAATTTCTAAAACAAAAAACTCTGCACACGCTCTAAAATTTTCAACAATCCCTGTGATTTCACAAAATTGCAGCGTAAGTCACTTCATATGTCAATGAAGACAAACAGAAATTTGGAAAGTTAGCACATCGTGCCCTAAATGTCATAAAACGATTGATGACGATAAAATTAAGAAAGTGCGTGATCATGATCACATCACTGGTAAATTTAGAAACGCACTCTGCTCCAAATGTAACTTTTCACTAGTTGATACGTCGTCACACCCGTCCTTTCATAACATATACGGGCTATGACAGTCATATGCTCATAAAAAGGAGGGTTGAGCCAGATGAAATCGTGGCAGTTTAATGTAATAGCACAAACGAGAGAAAAATTCATGGCAATGACAGCAAAAGTACCAGTAGATAAAACTAAAGAAAATAAGACAGTCTTCTTCGAAATAAAATTTTTAGATTCAATTCAATCAAGTCAGCGACACTAGCTTCTCATCGTCGAAAATCTCAATATTCTTCTTCCCCATGTAAAGTTCAAACTTTGGAAGAAACCACTATCCAAAACTTATAAACGGAATGACATGATCACTCGCAAAGGAGTCCTTTCCCCTATGTGCGTATGTTTGAGCTCAATGTTCTAAAACAAAAAGAAACTAACCCTTCCCTTCCAATTGATCATAATTCAAACAACGATTTGACGGGTTGAAGATTGATCCAGTATGAAGACTAGGTGAACTATGCCTCTAGAGGGTATTCGCCCTTCGACATGTTAACTCTCACAGTAATTTCCTATTATCACGTACGATATGGACCAAAATTAGATTGTTACGAAACGGTTGGCGAATATATGATACGCTTACTTAGAATTAGATGTCATTTTGCTGCTGATGACTTTTCATGAATTTCTCGACGAGTGCATATTAGAAAGAAGACAAAATAGCTTCTGCTACCACATTGTACAGTTCTAACCCAGCCATGTCCTTTATAATCAGCCTTTAAAATTACTGGGTGAGACCATTCATCTCTTACAAGACCCTGAGTGATGTATAATAAATTTGATCGCGGACCCGCCGGAAATACCGCAGTTGAGGTCTCACATATGTAAATAAACATCACATATACAATCTGAGTCTCACAGTATGGTTAGAATTGATCATATCCACCTAAAGTTACTATGACTCCAAAAGTAAATTATAATGGTAAGATTCACTGTCTAAACCACTACCTCATTTCCGAGTTTTAGTGTGGTTAAATCAGAAGGAGCTTTGAGTATTACTCCCAACCCATACCAAACATACTGAAGATTCCAGGTAGTGAGGTGGATTTGGGATATTTATTTTGAGAAGTGGGTTTTTTGATTGTATCCAAATAGCATTAAAGTAATAAAACTGCTGATTTTCCCGATTCGCACCACTGAATCTGGTTTGAAGTTGATCGCGATGATATGTTTTACCATTCATGTCAGCAATTTCGTAATATACGTAACAGAGTTGGTGTGGACAGACAAAGGGGTACAAACCATGCTACGATAAGAAGACCTTTGTATCACCAATGTTTGTATAAGGCAAAAAAATGTATCTCGTACACTTCTGCATATTTCAAATTCTATTTAGAGTGTGGGCATGTTCTAAAGTCAGTTCACCGCATACATTATCAAAATGTTTAGACTGAAAGCCTTCATCAAACCGTACATTAGCATAGTAACTCATGGCAAAACAGCGTGCACTCGCAATATAATTTGAAAAAAAGGGAGTTTTGATAAATATAAGAATAAACAGAGTCTTAATTCGTGACGCTAGGATACCATAGAGGATGTTAGAAAACGTAATGAATTCGAAACTGAGAGTCGTTGATCGAACAAAAAATATCCAAATTGACCTCATCACCTATGAGTTCATTGATAAGAGACATCATCGATCAGGATTTGTAGGTGTTAAAATGATTAAATCAGATGTTGAGTTGTGCAAAAACCCATCTTATATTGGCCAAGCTGTACTAGATTATCTAAGCTTGAAAACTGTACCAACTTTTTATAAAATACTAAAACCATGTCCTCTCGTAAAAGAGGTCGTTTTTGGGTGGTGATACAGTAGTTTCTTCTTAGGTATCTACCACTCAAAAAGATTGATTTTTAATGAACGTAGGTAACCGCCCTCATTAGAAAAACCATATTTCGACACATCTAACTACCAATCACTCATTCAACTCTATTCCATACGAATAAAGCCTAAATTGGGTTGCTTTAAGGTGAAAAACAGCAGGAAAAGGAAATAGATGAAATGATTCTCCTCCGCCCTAAAATGTATTCCATGAAATTAAAAGAATGTGCAGATAGTATTAAGCGTGCTAAAGGTATATCAAAATCCATTGTTCATAAAATGAAACATCGGTCCTATAAGAAGGCCTATAAAAATAAAACTATAACGTTTGTCAATATGACAATCTTAAAATCTCAAGTTCATACTGTGAAAACGTACACGTTCAAGAAACGAGCACTTTCAGCATGGGAGGATAAGAGGTGTTGGATAGGACATAACACATCTCTTCCACATGGACATCCGGACACAAACATACCTCCACCCAAAAGAATAAAACTCACGCTACCACATTCAGGAGATGTATTGACATAATCAACTTTAACTCAGTATTTTGATGTTGCTTTTTGTAGATATACAGTACATGGTTGTTTTATGTATCGCATGAGATCGTTTCTTCCTTGTGAATATA
>CAJQUW010005011.1:0-15096 GCA_907163375.1 Prostheceraeus crozeri
GATATGATGTAGAGATGAAAATGGCGATAAGATAAAGCAAACTCTCTTCTCACATTTCCAGTTGAATCTTTGAAATAGACGTATCGATCATGATCCGTTTCAATACGTTGTAGGGAATCTAATTTCCAACTCATGATGTGTGGTAGTCATGTCTGATTAAGATTTGCATAGTAGGGCGATGAACTCACGACGAATAAATGTCATGATGGCGCGTGTATGTATTCTTCTATTCTTCTCCCAATTGTATTTGCGAAATGAGAAACAGTTTATGCGGAATGAGAATGGCAGATTTGGGAATATTCATTGTTGCGGACGGTTGAAGCCAACGTGATCCCAAGGAGATGAATCTTAATGTTTCAAACATATTTCCAAATCCTCATAGATATCATTGAGGTGACCAACTTGTCGCCATGTTAATGTAATACTTCTTGATGAATGACCATGAGAACTTTTTTTAATGTACGTTATCCAGTACGATCAACTCTGCTATATCTGTAGAGAGTCCAAATCCAATCTACATGATGTTATGCAAAGTCGAGATCGCAATCTAAAATGTCATTTTTATCATAATTTGCTTAGCAATGCGGCAAACAAAGAGATTTGCTAGATAATCGAGCCGCACTCTTTTTACTCCAATGATCATGAACAACAGCTAATGGAAATTGGGAATTGGGTGTCACTCAACTTGTATATATCCAACTGTGTCTATATACTTTTGATTCTGAGTTTGATGACAAATAATATGAGACGCACAGCTGCATATCAAAGTGAAAGTGGTCGAGTATCATTCCAAGCTGGCCAAAGAAAGATCTCTTATCATGTAAAAAGTTTATATTATGATCTTCTTGAATTAAGCGTGTAAACAATATTGTTCCAATTTACTCGCACAATGATGAATATACTTAGGTACACATGTAGTTGAGAACGTTTAGGATTGTATGGTTTACTGTCCAAGTTTAGAATTGATATAGGTTACCCTCGCTAGCGCCTTAACAACTATGATAATTTTAACGTTAATCACCAATAAATTGAGTCATAACAGTTAATATATCGAGAGGAAGCTTATTATGAGATCTTATCAAGAAGATGAGAAGACGTTTGGTGAAGAAGATTGTGATTAAGCCGAAAGTCAACATGATCCTGAAACCATTATTGAAGACATTTTATTATCTCCTTCGAGGTTGATGGTAAACAAGTGGCAACATTGACTTATATCAAATCATCTAATATTTGCATAAGTAAATTGAAAATGATGATGATTTTAGTATTAGTTTGTTCAAAGATGTTTCATCAGTTTTAGACATCATTTGCAGTGTTCATGAAAAATTAATATGCAACATTTACCATGTGAAAGGTCAAATCAATTTGATACAGAATGGAGCGTATCTTTATACAGAAAGTGTGTAGAGCCTTTAGGTGGTATCTTACATGAAACAAGAGTGTTGACGCCTCGCATTATTACTTTGGTTAAATTGGTTGTAGATTATTTAAATGAAGTGATTAATGAGCAACATATTTCATTTTCTGAAAAAGAAGGTACTATGTATTCACTTATACGTGGAAAAGGTATATTGAACTAATTAAGGAATAAAACTATAATGGACATTTGGGTTTGTTCAAAATATATTTTAAAAGTTGGAATGTAACTAAGTAGGAGACATGTCGTATCGCGTTCGTATTAACTATTATCTTTATTCAATATTGGTGAAGATGTCGTGTGGGAGTGTTGAGTCCATTGCTGCAATGATACCTACCAGCCAAAAGCTGCAGTTATTTTTCTCTGTAGCATACTTTCAAGAAAGTGCATTAAACAAAGCTGAAATCAAATACATCACAAATTGATATTGCATTTATGATGATGCTGGTGCGTTGATTCCTTTTTCATAAAGATGCTGTGACAAGTATCAACTCCAATTCCGAATGAAGCGTTAATGCAAAACGTATGCTAATATTATTTTACCAATGTGAATAATTATGGATAGTGAATTAAGGACTCGTTTTAAATCTACATACCGTAATGCTTTAGAATAATTCAAAATAAACATCAGATATGAGTCGAATTAATCGCCTGCATTTAGAAGGTGAATGGGAGGTTGGGTTTCTAGTATTTGCTATGATAAGCAATAATCTGAATGTGAATGATTTGGAAGAATGCTATTGACTCAGACATAGATGGAATAACGATGGAATAATGCTTCCGTTTCATACAATTTAAATTCAGATGAAGGGGGAAACTATGATGGATCAGATAAAATCAGATACTTTGACATATGGGAATGAGAAAATTATTAAGGCATTCACAGTGGTAATACTTCCATCATGAAGAATAAAAATCAGGCATGGTCTATGAGTTTACTATCTATCATTGGAATGGGAGACAGTTCTTCGCTTTTTCATTTTTTACTTAGGTCTTACGCTGAGTTGGATATTGAATTCTATCCACATCTTGGTTTTGGCCATGGACTACATATAACGTATATTGCTACTGCAAATGTTAGAAAAGTTTATTCAAATCGAATCAACAAATTTCATTATAGATTTAAAATATTTGATGAAGATGTTGTAGAATGCGAAGAAGATATTTTTGAAAAAAGCGTGGTGTTCAACCTTTATCCACTTATTGAGTTAGTAAAAGATGGAATGAGCGATGTGGGGTAAGAAGTATGGCGGACGAAAAATATGGCGGACAAAATAAGTTGGTTATTCAGAAAATAATGACAAAACTTAAGGTTTATTTCTCTACTTGGTCATTTTGTAAGAATGTATAACTATTATTGGAAGTGGTGTGCAGTATTGCTTCTCCTGAATATCACACTAATAAAGTGATTAGTTAATGATGAATGGAGGGTGGACATCTATGGATGATCAGAAATTTAAGATTATGAAGAATCTAAGTTGCTCTCAAATATATGGCCGTTCTATATCATAGTTGAAAGATATTCATGTCGTAAATCCTTAAATACAACAGAAGTTAGATAGCAGTGATGAAAAAGTTAAATATGATGTAAAAGACGACCACATTTCGTATTCAATGATAATCAACGAGGTTTTCTAGACGAAGTGATGACATTCAATGTCATTGAGGTAAAAATTTGAAAAAAAAACTCTTTGGTTTTTCAATGATACAAAAATGTGTTCTGCTGCTGGCATACGATTGGTATAGAAAACACACATGACAACTTGGATAAACATGTAACACACCTTATACAATCAAGTGAGTGTCATTCTACCTATCTTCGGGTGGTGAAAAAAAGAATAACATGTTTCGTATTTCATGCATGATAAAGACGCTTCATATGGAATAGCGAGATAGTTGTTTAATCTATTTTCTAGCATCCGGCGCCAAACAAACTATAACTACCCTGCTATTGCTATCATAAGGTACCAATGTTTACAAGAGTGCATCCATTGAAAGTTACGAAAGCCCTCGTAACCTTAGTGTTCGGAAAACAAATGAAGTCATTTTGAGATTGATTGAATAATAAAAATTTGTATATGAAAAAGTCTTTCACAGATATCGGAATAGCTAACTGTAGGCTAAATTCACAAGGAAGAATCGATCGCATGCATACAATAAAACACCATGTAAAATCGAACAAAAAGCAACATCAAAATACTGATATAAAGGGGATTATGTCAATACAGCTCCTAATGTGTAGCTTGATTTTATTCTTTTGGTGGTGGATGTTTGTGGCAGATTCCAGTGAAGTGATGGTTATGGCCAAACAATCCCAACACTCCTATCGTCCCATGCAGAAATCGCTCGGGAACGGAGACGTTGCACTAAGGAACTGGAGATTGTAAGAGTGTCATATTGACAAAGCTATATTTTATTTTGTATAGGCTCATATGAGAGCGATGTGTTCATTCTGTACAAGGGATTTTTATAACTTTTAGGACGCTTAATACTATCTGCAACATGCTTTTAAGGTGCAGGAATACATTTTAACTTGAGAGATTCATTTCATCTAGTTCCTTTCCTGCGGTTTCATCCTTAGCGAAACAACCAAGTGGGGCTTTAATCTGTATGGATTTGAGTGATAATGATTGTATTTAGATGTTCGAATTATTTTGTTCTAATGACTTGCCTACCGTCATTATAATTATAAATCTTTTGGAGTGGTAAGTCCTAAAAAGAAACGACGGAGCACACCCAGCAAGCGTACCCTCTACAGAGGGCATGGTTTTTAATATTTTGTAAAGAATATACATTTCAATGCTTGAATAATCTAAAACGGCGTGCCCAATATAGATGTTGGCACATCTCAACTTCTAGGTTATCATGTGTACACCTACAATATCCTCATCGATGATTTCTCTATCATGAAAAGAGGTGATGAGTGTCACTTGTGGTGATATGTGTTGTGCATCAACGACTAGTGATGTAATTCAACGTTTCTAACATCCTCTCATGTCTTTCGATAGACTAGAGCTATAATTAAAAAAAATCCTTGTCAAAAGTATTTTGGCATGCCACGTTTTTGTGTAACTGTACTATCTAGATAGGGTTGAAGGGAAAAAAAGGCTTCTGGCTAAATTTGATAATGCTGTGGAACTGACCTTTAAAGCAGGCCCATTCTAAATAGACATTTTAGTATGCAGAGTGTACAGATAATTTTTCTAGCTATTGGGTGAGAAAGTTGCGGCATGTTTGTACCTTGGCTTCCACACTCCTTTAATTATTATGAAATTGTACATGAATGTGAAAACATATCTTCAGTCACTCACCAATTCAGTTGCGAGTGGGAAATCACAGGTTTATTTTTAATGCTAATTTGGGATAAATCATATCCGCACTTCAAAATATATCACCATCACCTTCACTGACGCTTCAGTATGTTTGAGGTGGAGTAAACCAAGCCAATCTTGAATTTAACCAACAAAACTCGAATAGTATGGTGTTAGAACAGTGAACTGCCATAAAATTATTTTGTCATAGTTACTTTAGTGGATATGATCTCCACCTACGGTTGTTCAATTTATAGTTAATTTACAAATGTGAGACCACCTAGCGTATTCGCGCTCAAATATATTATACATCGCCGTCTTGAACAGAGATGAATGGTCTCACCATCAGTTTAAAGGCCGATTTAAGAGGACATGGGCTGGTAACGACAAAGGTGACAGATCTAATTTGGCTTCGTCCTAATCACTCGTTCGAAATTTCCTGAAAGACAACAGCCAGCATATGACATCAATTCGAATATGCGAATCATAATAATCGACAAAACGTTTTACTCATATTGTAACCAGGCACTCTTGACATGTTCAAAAATCTTCTACGACAATCTTCACCACTCAAACGGTTCGAATTTGTCAATAGGAAGGAAGGTTGTTTCATTTAGTTATAGACATTGATCAAAATACCATAAGGAAAGACTCCTTTGCAGGTGATTAGTGCATCCGTTCAGTTTGGATATTGTTTCTTCAAAGTGTGGACTATCGGGAAGAAACTTGAGATTACAACGAGAGAAGCTAGTGACGCTGAACAATGAATTTGAATGAACTAACTAATTTTATTTCGAAGAAGACCCAGTACTTATTTTCTTAGTTTTATCCTACTGAGGTACTTTTGCTGTCATTGCCATGAATTTTTCTCTTCGTTTTGTGCTATTACATTTAAACAGCGCCACGATTTTCAATCTGGCTCAACCCTCCTATGTATGAGCATATTGACTAGTCTACATAGCCCTTAAAGTTATGAAAATGACGGGTAGTAACACGTACTGTCTCAACCTAAGTGAAAAAGTTACATTTGGAGCAGAGTGCGTTTCTAAATTTACCAGTGATGGTGATCAGAGATCACGGACTTTTTCTTAATTGATATCGTCATCAAACGTTTTTATGACATTTAGGCACAAGAGGTGCAACCTTTCAAATGGTTTGTGTTGACTTCATCTAAACCATATGTTATGTCTGTGACGCTCATTTGAATCACTATGATTGTTGAAATTTTGCAGCTTTTATCGGAAATATCTAGAAATTTTGAAATGCAATCTTCACACTTGCCAAAGTAATCCTTATGCATTTTGTTTGGGCTTATCCTCCTAAAGTGGTCATGTTGCCATACTTCATAGCAGGATATGGCTTGAGGCGTGGATGATCGCCATCTATTGTAAGCATTCTATGTCTGCGTAAATGACACGCAGGGGACTTAATTCGTCACATTTATCCCTATGTGAAAATATTTTATCTTTGGGCATGCGTTCCATTTGTAATTTACCTCGCTTGCACCATTCATAGTGAGTTTCAAATTTATCTTTACTCCAAAATGAGCGGATGCAGCGGTCGCATACCAAAGTTCAGCTCTTTTAGAGTGCCCCAAGTGAGTGTACAAGGGCGAGAGATTTTTGGGAATATCGACAGTAGTGTGCCTTTCCTCACGCTATCAATCTTGTTTTACTAATAAGAGGTTGACTACACGTTCATTAACAATGAGACGTGGAATTATAGCGGGCACCCGTCAACCCCTTCTCCCACACGTGACGACAATTTTTAATCTTTTTATGTTTGTTCGAAACGTTTGCTACCTGCTTTGATTTTGCGATGTGTTACCTATCACCAAACCTTCAAATGTCTAGTTCAACCTCCCACTGGTCTAAGCTATAGGTATGATTTCGATGCGCGTGTGATATCCATTTATAGTGAAGGATGGATAGGACTGAAGGATTTGAAACACTGGATTTAGACAATCGACATTGATGACAGCTTTCTTATTATACAACGTTTTTGGTAGTTTTTAAATGTACCGCGAGCTGCATGACTTTTTCTAATAGTGATATTTTGAATATAGCTGAGTCACCACCATCAAAAAATGATGAGCGCTGTCGCGTTGATTGAAGTTTATCTACATTTGATTTTAAACATTGAAATGTGAAAAATTTAGCCAAGACGCGCAGTCTACAACTCTCTTCGATGACTTGCATTTTTATATATTTGGACTGAACTTGTCGTCTAAATTGATGTTTGATCGGGGGGGGGGGGGTGGGGGGGCGGGGATTCAACCTTACTTCATTATTTAACAATTTACTTTCCCCCTTCTCGATAATAAGTAAAAGAAGATAATCTTAACTCTAGTATACTCGGACAAGAAAACTATATTCCCCTATTATTCTGTACAACCTTTTTCTGGTCGAGACTTGTGTTATTTCAAACTTATTGAATTCATTTATGACGTTTCCGTGTGAGGGGGGGGGGGGAGGGGTGGGAGGATGGAGGCGAGGGAGGGTTGCGGTGGAAGAGGAAGGAACATGAAAACTGTATTCTCTCGTCACTTGACCCGTTTGAAAATCTATCTTAATATATTTTAGTTTAAGGTAATGAGCGCACTTCATTCTAAAATTGTCTAAATTGTTGGACGAGCGCTTCTGAGAATGTTTGAATTTTGAAGGAGCCACTCAGGGAAAATCTACTATTTGAGTATTGGACTCCATGCAGTAGTCGCGTACTAAATTATTATGTGAAAACATTAATGAGGGAGATGGGTTAGAAGGTACCGTTGGTGTAGTGATCATTCGCATGGACGTGTGTTGAAGTCTGTGCGAAGATCGCTGAAAGTGTGACTATCAAAAGGAAAGAGGGCAGCATAATCGCAAGGAAATGGAGATGTCATCGTCAGAATCAACTTCACCTCCGGAGATTGACGCGCTTTGCGTTGACAACACACAGTTGTTTGATGTGTCGAAGGACGACTGGCCTTTCCTTGTAAACATAGGTCCGCGCTGTAGGCCACATTCCCAGCTCTTTGCCTTGTCGCGAGCAGTCCTGAGCTGGAACTCACATCACCTGAAGAGAAATCATTCTTTCATTTATCTCTGTTCAAGGTGTCTCAGTGTATGTACAAACCTACCTTGACTCAACATCTCTAAACTTTTCCTCGCGAATAGGGAGGGTGTTTGTGTGATGTAACTGTGGATGCTGAAATTTGAGTAGGAAGAAGTGCTAGTAGCCACACGTCTTTGAGGGAGATGAGTGAATGAAATTTTCAATTACCATTTCAACGAAATTATGTTTAAGCTTGATACGTCAACAAGATAGAGACTTCCTCAAATATATAACTGTCTCAAATTTGAATTCACGAGAGAGCAGTTCACTTGTACGCCTCAAAAAGACAGAATTCGCTAGATCAACATTCACATTATGCTGTCTCAAAGACAGAGTGAAATGACACGAATGTCACTTTGCCATATATACTTTCATATTCCATCCATTCATTGGCTGGTTTTTTCTGGATTGGTTGCTTGTTGATACTTAAGGAACTTAGTTAATAACATTCTCAAAGTTTATTATTCATAGTCAACATGGACAAGCCCTCCGACCACACCAAACACAAATTCTCTTCTCCAGCTCCTCAACTCACCAAACGCTCCAACGAAGGTAGAGGTAAGGTGTTATTTAACCAGCGGACAACTGAGAGAGGAGTGTATGTGAGAAGAGAGTGAGGGATCCCCGACTTAACAGGCGTGAGGTGGAATATCTCCCAGTACGATACTGACGATGTGAGATGGAGGATCACACGCACCTTAGTTCCTCCACCAATATGGGAGTGGTACACACCCGTAACTCCCAGCCACGAACCGATGGCGGAAGTGGGAGTAATATTGACAATAGTGTTGGCTCGCAGTGGAAGAACGTTTCTAAACGCAACTGAACTGTTTTTGTTATCTATGTGAAGCCATACTCTGGGACGATATTGACGATGAAGACACCTTTTGAAATACATGCCATAATTAAATTTTTATTTCATATTATCTTTGCTTTCATACTGACTTACTGAACGGGCTTCAGTGGATGATTGTAACCAGTATACATTTTCGATTTAGGTAAATAGTAGCACGCTTAGTTCTAAAACTTGTAAATCTTAAAACATTTCATATGGCGATGATGATAGTTGAAGAATAGTGTCAAATAAAAATTAAGATAGCTTACATGATTCTGGATAGGCAATCGACTGCGATCCATGTGTAAAGGAAGGCTTGTTAGATCCTACGGATGGAGGGCTTAAGTGGATGATTTACACCTTGGTAACTCTTTTTCATTTGGAAATAGTAGCACGCTGGTCTACGCGTGTAAATCTTAAAATCTCATTTTCATATGGGACGATGTTAGATGAAATAGTGTGCAAATAAAATTAATTATCTTAAAAATATTAGAAGCTTATTACACTTCTGATGCCAGGGATAGCAATCGACTGCGATCCATGTGTAAAGAGCTTGTTAGACTACGGAAGAGAGAAGTGTGTTATGTTGCGTGTGGCGCGTGAGTGTCCTCCCATTTCATTCCATTCATCAATTCGTCTCATTGATAGAGACAGGAAGAACTCATGGTTCTCATAACGTATGCAATGGAAAGTTTTAGGCAACCTTCGACAGTTGGCTAAATGTCGCCCTGGCGCGAATGCATACTACGTTGAGACAGAGGCAATCACTTGCAAACATGACGCAGAGAGATTAAACAAGATTGACCATTGCCGAATGTCCCTTGCGGTATACATAGCTACGGGTTTCACCGCCGCCCTTTACAGGAACGCCCGTCGAAAGGAAGTATTACACCGAACTTCATTTGCAACGTTCAAGTTGACTGATAGCAGATTCAACTTAATGATAGTATTCGCCAGTCCGAAGACTGCCCAGGGCAAACCGCGAGGAGGTTCTATCATGTCTAGCCCCATGGTGGCCCTTAAGAGAGCCGATGGTTCGTTCTCGGGGGGTGTGAATTTGACTATTGGCTGGGAATAATCAATGGGCTATGGACAAGCTAGGTTGGTCCATAGACCCTATACCTGCCGAGGTCGTACTGGTGCATCTGGCACCTTTCGGATGCGGGTGGGTATTTGGAGTCCACACCTCATCCGTCCAAACGATCCTCTTGATCTTTCCCCTTCTTCTCATCCTCTTCATCCACTCGTCGAGGATGAACGAACTCGGGAATGGGCGTTGTCTTCATCGATGAAAGACGGGAATGGTGCTAGTAGGATGTTGCTTCCATCGTGACTTCAAATTGAATGAGAAGTCGCTTTACAATCTTCTGGCTTATATAGGGTTTTCAACAATGAATTGCTCAACAGCGAATCAGAATGCTTCAGGGATAGCAATCGACTGCATAATGTTCAAGTTGACTGATAGCAGATTCAACTTAATGATAGTATTCGCCAGTCCGAAGACTGGCGCCAGGCAAACCGCGAGGAGGTTCTATCAATAATCTTGCCCATGATGGCCCTTAAGAGAGCCGATGGTTCGTTCTCGGGAGTAACGTCATCTTACACCCTACCAATTCTACTGAGAGAGTCTTTGACTCTCTCTTTGGTAGCACTGTCGACTTCCACACTAACTGGTACATGGCTAAAAAGTGGAATGTAGCGCCATTCCGTTGGATTGGCAGCAGTTGCTGTCATCGGATTGCCAATCCGAGCAAGATTGTTGTGGACTCTGTCTTGCTCCTCTAGCCTGACGAACTCCTCAAATAAATTTCGCGGCCTTAACTGCGGTCCGCGAGGAGAGCTGACTTGACTGTTCGGCGTCTGCATGATTGAAATGAAATGAAATGAGAGGCAGTGGTTTATATACCCCTCTAACGCGTCGCAACGTTCAAGTTGACTGATAGCAGATTCAACTTAATGATAGTATTCGCCAGTCCGAAGACTGCCCAGGGCAAACCGCGTGGAGGTTCTATCATGTCTTGCCCCTAGGTGGCCCTTAAGAGAGCCGATGGTTCGTTCTCGGGAGTGACGTGATGGGGTGAAGAAGGCGGGCAAAGATCTGCAAATAAAATGATATGTATTATATTAGGATATACTATCTTATTTACTTTTCACTTACCAAGTTAGCCATCCTTTGGCAGTCTCGCGCGCTTCCGAACTCAACATTCCTCGCTCTCAACACACTCATCTCCTTCATCATCTCCTCAAACTTCGCTTCTGCATCTCTCATTCTTCTCTCCGCAGCACTCGCCCTCTTCTCACACTCATCATTCTTCTCTTCCAACTCTCGCGTCTTATTCTTCAAATCAGTCCACACTAAACCCACTACATACCTCATTCTATATATTTTCATCCGCTTACCTCCTTCGACTTCAGTTCCTTCTTTTTTTTCCAACTCATTCAACCCTCCTTCACAACTTCATCCTTTCACTTTCTTCAAACTCTCATTACTTATTCACCTAACAAATCATGCGCAACATCTGCTGCGAATAACATGCTCTCTTCTCTTCATCCCTTCAAACCACCATTCGCCGACTGCACACGAATCCACCACTCTTCACTTTCGGGGGAAGATGAGCTCTTCGGGGGGGTCAGTGATTGACAATGTTTGACAAACCTCCGACGACGAAGAGGCTCAACTTCCTCACACGCATTCCTCACAAACGCTCCCTAATCTAAATCCACATCATCCTCAATCATCACTCGGGGGGGGTTAACCCAGACAAGCATGTCCTCTTTCGCTCATTCTCAGCCTCCACACGACGCAACCGCTCTCGGCAAACATTCTCCAACAACAATTCTCAACAACATTCTCAACAACATTCTCAACAAAATTCTCAACCTTACCCTCTCGCTCGAATCAGCCAACATTCGCTCCCTCTCTTCCATCAATCATATCTGCGTAAATCTCAAATCACTCACTAAAACCTATCCACTACAGTCTTTGCATGCACTCTGTAGGAATACGCGCTCTCATCACTCATAACCCTTCAGCAACTCCTACAACTTCACAACACGCAACCCTTTTCAAGATACATCATGTGGCCGGTGCCCGCCTTCTTCATCATGCTCCCTTGGCGTCCCGCACTGCGATTAATTCGCCCACATGAGCACATTTTGATGTGATATTTTACGATTCTTATCGTTTGCCATGCCCTGATTTATTGTTAACTGTAAGATAATGAAATTTGTATAAGTTTGTAATACATGTAGTTCAGTCATATTCCTAATGTATTACACTTAGTCAGGAATGATAGATTTGAGTGTAGTTGAGTGGCACTCGATTCACCCGTTCGAACCAGCCCGAAGGCCTTGTACTGAGTCACTAGGAAGTGAGCAAGATTCTTCCCCGATACCCGCTCTTTACAGCTGAAGACATACATTGTCACTGCCCCGAAGTGGTAACAGGAACGCTCGAGTCAAAGGTAGTGATCAGTAAGCTGGGATCTAACCCCTCAAAGCTGCCTTAGACATAGTCAAATTTCAAATCTGATAGCAGATTTGAAACTCAGCATACTTGAAAACCTTAGTCTACATGTTAACACTTTGAAAAAAACTGAAAATTAAAATTTTTTAAAAAAAATTCCGCATTTTACTACTCATACTACTTTTAAAAAAATTTTATCAGTAGTAAAGACACTATCAAACTCTATCATACAAACTTTGAAGTAAGAAGATAGCTTGCCTACTTCAAAAGATAGAGTCCTTTGAAACACCCGATATCGGATAGTCGGGCGGGAACAGGGAAAATCGGAGCGGGGATGGGGGGAGAGCAAATCGGGGGATAGGTACGGAGTGGAGCTGACGGGATCGGAACGGAGAGTAGCGAGACGGGAATCGGGAACGGGAAAGGAAGAGCCGTTACAAACGGGGTACAAGGGGGGAAGGGGAAGGAACGGGGAACCCAACGAGTGGGGGAGCGGGGGCACACATTCGGGGGAACATATCGGCGACTAAAACGAGAGGCGAGCCGGAGTCCCCGTCCCGTCCAACCGGAGTATACGTGCGGGGCGGCACGGGAGACGGGACTTTTTCCCCGGGACCCCGCTCCTCGTGCTGCTGCGACCCTGGCCTGTTGTGCGTTGAGGAATGCGGGAACGGGACGGGAACGCTAGAACGACCGTCGCATGCAATCTGTGGGGGAACGGGCGGACTGGGGGCGGAGTCACCCGGCGGAGGCTAAAGCGGGACGGAGACCCACTTTGCGGAGCCCCACGCGCCGCTTGTGTCACTTCTCTCTCGTGTCTGTCCCCGCTTCCCCCTTTACTGGTTGTTGGGTGCCCCTTCTTCTTTCCCGTAGCCCCCGGGTCTTACGGAACGTGGCCCTGCCAGGCCTTCTTCTTCTTTTCCCCCTTGCCCCTCGCCCATTCTCCCTATCACGTTCAGTTTTTCACTGCTCCTTCCGTCTTCCCTGTTGCCGTCCCCTGCCTCCCCGTGGCTTTCCTTACTCACGGTGTCACGCTCCCGATCCACCTTCGCTTTGCCCCGTTGCTCCTTTCGTTAGTTGCTTGTGCCCTTCCCCTGCTTTGCTTCTGCGGCCCCTGGCCCCCCTGCTTACTGTTGTTGCCCCACTTTCCGGACACTTGCACTGTGGTGCTGTGCCGGGCGCGGCTCCGCGCGACGACGGACGCTACCACGACATATCGAAGAAGTAGACAGACTTACGTTAGTTCTGGGTATAAATAAGCACTGAAGAAAACTTAAAAAGGCTCTATCTCCGAAAGTAATTCATCGAAGCGACATGCGGAATTATGCAAACGATTCGTCTCATCAAATCACTATCATATGACACCTGAACCATATCCATATGACCAGGGAAGATGGTCCGACGCGCACATGACCAAAGTAACATGCCACAAGTGAAAAAATTCCTACGTGTGGAGAGTTCCAGTGTGTTAAAATTTTGCAAAATATAAAACTTCCGAATTTCGACCTGGGACCTTTACCAAAACATTTATCAACAAATTTCACTGTCCCCACCCCTCCCCCCCCCTCCGAGAAATTTGATGAAAAATGTTTTGGTGAAGGTCCCAGGTCGAAATTCCACACTTTGGAAAATTTTCAAAATTTTACCCATACAAAGCCACTCTGACACATAGGATATTTTCAGGTGAGCTCCAACCTAAAATCTTGTAACAGCTCTAACTTTTGAACGGGTTGTGTCCGATTGGACTCGCTCCGCAAAAAATGTCGTCCAGCAGATTTTTTTCCTCCTCTTTCAAACGAGCAGCTGTAAAGACAAAATCCGTCCACTAGAACAAAGTTAGAAGATCGCGTCGGGGGGGAGGTCAGCGAATTTGATAAAAAAGTTTAGGTGACGGTCCCAGGTCGAAATGCCACACTTTGGAAAACTTTCAAAATTTTGCCATAACAAAGCCAACTCTGACACTTAGGATTTTTTCAGTGAGCCTCCGACCTAAAATCTTAAATGGCGTCTTACATCTAAACGAAGACAGATATGAACAAGCCGATTCTTTCAGTGAATTTGTCTCACTCTTAGCTTTCAAACGAGCTATGGCACGACAAAATCCGTCCACTGGAAGCCAATATCGAAGCGAGCTCTCCCGAGGTGGGGGACGTCAGCTATAATTTTCCTTCCCGATTGACGTTGAAAACTCAACCATAATACCGATCAGAATTTTTCACGCTGAAATCCGAATCTGCCTCTGGCCTCCGTTTTCACATCCTACCACTCCTTTCCACTCGAAACAGCCCATTTTACAACTCAACATTCAGGCTATGCACGAAAAACATCACACCACATAGCCCTCAAGACTAATCCTGGCGGTCGCCCAAGTCCACCACGACACTCTGCCGTTGCAGGGGGGGGGAGTCAGCGAACATGTTGTGAACGTGGACCCACCTGGCCGGCACACCACGACAGACTACAACCTCTGTCGTTCCAGAGGGGGGGACGTCAGACGCGAAGCACCACGGCGGCCGACCACGAGACTCTGCCGTTCCAGAGGGGGGGGACGTCAGCGACGGCGGCCATCTTGCGCTATCCAGAAGTGGAGTTTTACTTACTACTGCCGTTTTGGACAAGATATATCATGCAACCCACAGCAAGAAAACTTGCATCGCAAAAGTAAATGCATTTGAACATTCTCACTTATCTTCAAATTCAAATGTCTTGGGATACTGCAAAGACGGTTAATGTACCGGTACCTCATTTCACCGATCAATGGGCGAAATTCATCGAGAAGCTCTTTCGGTAGAATATAATCCCAACCGAAGACAACTTCCACAATTTTGAAATGAAATACTTAATCGGCGTGGCAACTGGAGAGACCAATCAAGGGGAACAAAATAGAGAAGATGCAACAGTAAGCAATGCGCTAGTGTAAGAATGTCTTGTTTTGGAAATTTCTTATTTTGAAGACTTTAGTAGCATCAAT
>CAJQUW010005012.1:0-27538 GCA_907163375.1 Prostheceraeus crozeri
TCGAAATCTAAATTCTTCCGGACACTCTTGTGTAGAATCAATAAATAAGTAGCCGTGTGGATTTTCAGTTGCTACTTGAAAAATATCAATTAAGGCTTTTGAACCTCTTGGCGCAACTTGTCGCGCTAAAATTTCAAATTGACTTGTATCTCGTGGATTCTTAAAAATAGCGTAATAGTGTGTCTTCAGATTTTGTGTGCGGGCTTCTTTCCCATCAGGAAACAAATTTTGCGTGATATAGATTATAAAGCATCTTTTGTGTTGTGCTGTGCGATTGAACATATCTGTAACATCTTTAGAATTCTTGCTTTCTTTCAATAGATCATCCAATACAACAACATCATTGGACTGAATCTTATTCACTGGAATAATTCCTTCATTTCGAATAAAGTAGTAATGGGCAAAAGACCGTTCCAGGACACCATAAAATTCAAAAAAATAGGATCTTTAAAAACGACATAAATTCATGAATTTGAACCCTTTTTCAGGTTTTTAAGACCTAAATACATGAATTTAGTCCATTCAAAAAGTACCATTTTTTCAAAAAATGGCATTTTTAAAAACGACATAAATTCATGAATTTGAACCCTTTTTCAGGTTATGAAGACCTAAATTCATAAATTTGGGCGTTTTTAAAATTACCCAATTTTCAAATTTTTCAAAATCTCAAATTTGAGAATTACAATTTTCACCCCCAAAATCATGACCGTTCCAGGACACCGAAAATCATAAAAGTTAAGAATCTCAAATTTGAGAATTACAATTTTTACCTTGAAAATCATGACCGTTCCAGGACACCGAAAATCATAAAAGTTGAGAATTTCAAATTCATGAATTTTATCCATCTTTCAGGTTTTTAAAATATGTCATGTGACTAAAAATATTTATTTAAGAATGTAACACAATCTCTTAGAATGCCCGTTATTGTTACTGCTTTGCACTCTGATGAACCACCCAATTGTAGGGAACAGCTGCTCCCGCATACATGATATAATTGCAGCTGCTTATCGCATTCCTGAGCCATTGAATTACAGAGCAAGCAACCCGTATTAAAGATTAAAGATTAAAATGACGTTGAATATATTGCAGCATGTAGGAAGTAAGACTTCATTTACAATTCCATTAATCATAACTAGTGACTGTTTTCTTTCTTCATTGCAAAATGCCAAAACGTACTGCCGCGGAAGCTTTTTCGTTTTACATGCCGATTTTACTAAACTTAATTAAAGAAGAGCACAAGGAAACTGCGAATAAATACTTTGAAGAGTGGAAGTTAGAAATTCAATCGAGAAAGAAGAACAAATTGGACTCTCAAAAACAAGTGGAGGATATTACAGTAAAAATAGAACAGTATCTGTCCACTACTACAATTCCTCAGTTCAATGTTACAAAAGAACATTTCATTACCATCGAAGATAGTGCTACTATGATTTCAAAACTGATTGCAAGTGATAAAGTGCACCATGGGTCGTTGCTGAGAAGTGCTGCTTATCAAGGTTATGGATTTAAAAGAATTCTGGAATTGAGTGACAATAAAAAAACAGATTTGTGGAAAACTTGGAACTATTTAGAATTTCCTATAACGTAAGTTATTGTTATTTCTTGATGAACTTATCAGATCTAATTCTACCACACGTATTATTTTTAAATTCATCAATGCCCATTAGGTTTGTTAGAAAACATTTTAAAGAAATCAAAATTTATATAGAAAAATTGGATCAACCGACAACTATAGAAGAAATGAGGTTTGGTTCCCAAGATGAATGAACATTAACTGTGTTGTTTCACTTTTTAAGATATGTGCAATGTACATACATATTTGATGTATACATATTTATGAAGACTTCTTTATAAGTAGTAACACATTTTGGATTATTTTGAAATGTAATTCTATTTTCTTTTGTTCTCCAGTCTCATGGTAGAAGACTGACATTGTACAATTGTATGATAAGATTGATTGTTGTATTATTATATTTGATATTTAAGAATGATTCATGGAACTTAGTAGTAACACATTTTGGATTATTTTGAAATGTAATTCTATTTTCTTTTGTTCTCCAGTCTCATGGTAGAAGACTGACATTGTATAGATCTATATTTCAGTATGTAACATAATCTTTGATATTTAAGAATGATTCATGGAACTTAGTAGTATTGCATTTTGGATTATTTTGAAATGTAATTCTATTTTCTTTTGTTCTCCAGTCTCATGGTAGAAGACTGACATTGTACAATTGTATGATAAGATTGATTGTTGTATTATTATATTTGATATTTAAGAATGATTCATGGAACTTAGTAGTATTGCATTTTGGATTATTTTGAAATGTAATTCTATTTTCTTTTGTTCTCCAGTCTCATGGTAGAAGACTCACATTGTACAATTGTATGATAAGATTGATTGTTGTATTATTATATTTGATGCAAAATACACTGCCGTTGTTTTCATTTTTCTGTACAAGAAGTAGACATTATTACAGTTATTGGAATTTATTTCATTTAAAATGAATGATGAAAATCCGACAGTTATACTGAGTAATATAGGCGATATATGTCCTCAGGTTAATAACATGACTGAGTTTTTAAAAATAAACAGCAAACAAAACCACGTCAAATTTCGATTTAAATGAGATTGCTAAGCAATTGGGAATAAAGAATTTTCACATATTGATGAGTAATGAATTACTATTGATAAAAGATGTACGAAACACTAACTCTACTAATAAAATGTAACAATGTAACGTTTTAATTTAGATTAAATTAAATCATTTCAAAATCGAATAAGTAGTAAGGAAAGACATCATTAGAGAAAAGTTTTAAATCAATACCCCCCCAAGTAGTAAGGAAAGTCATCATTAGAGAACAGTTTTAAATCAATACCCCCTCCCTTCTGTCTTCTAGGGGTCCCTTAAGAAATTTTTTTATTATAAAATGAGCAACATAAAGGAGTTTTTAAAATTATATGGAACGCAAACAACTACAAATTTTGATCTAAAGAAAATTGCATATGAAATAGGAATAAAGAATTTTCATGTTCTAATGAGAGACGAATTATAATTCCTAAAAGATAAGCCAACAGGAACCTTCAGTTCCCGGAACAAAGTTCCATCAATAACTATAAATTTCATAACAAATCTTCATACGTCAGATGAAAAAGGAATACATTGGTCTGCAGGTATCTTTAATAAAAATCGAGATAATTACTATTTCGACCGCCCGGAGGCTGAGAATTATTATTTTGACTCATACGGACTTCCACCTACAAACGAAGTCAAAAAATTACTTGGCAATGGTATTTATAATGCATTTCAAATTCAAAAACCAGGAACTACTTATTGTGGTCAATTATGTCTTTATGTTTGATTTAAATTACAGGAAGGAGTACCATTTCTAGATATTATGTTAGAATTGAATAATAATGATAATGATAATTAAAAATCAGTTCGTTGTAATTCATGTTGATAAAATCGGCCTCTGATATTTTCTTCATCTAAATCTTTGATTTCGTAAGTAATCGGATAAGTTTGATTTATTTTACAAACTTCAAATATTTCTTTAGTCCAATAGCCAACGAAGCCTTTTTCAAATTTGTTCTTATATTTAAATATTCTAACTCTATCTCCAATTTTAAATTTCGGCTTAAGTTTCTGCAAATTCGGATTACTCTCATTCGAATAATTATTCTCGAATATTTTCTTTCGTATTAAATCAGGGTCGTCAGAAGCATTCTTTGGAGTTTCTTCAATACCAGAATGAACTTTATTATTGTACTCTTCTACAATTCCTGGTAATATTTTTAACCATTTCTGATTTCCTTGCTGAGTAAATTTCTTGAATAATTTATTTTTTAACGTCCGATTGAATCTTTCTATCACTACAGCTTTTCCTGCGTTTTCAGTTGAATAAACAGTTTCAAATAGTGTCTGAACGTTTCTGTTATAAAATTCCGACCCTTTATCAACAAACAATTTTTTTGGCTTTCTCTTACTTTCTTTAAAGATTTCTTCAAACGCATATTTAACTGAAAGACCACTTTTATTTTTTAAAGGCTTTACCCAAGCGTATCGTGTATATAAATCTATAACGGTCAATGCGTATTTATAATCTTTTTCATTCGGCATATGAATAAGATCAGCACTCCAAATATCATCTTTATTAAATACTTTCACTTTCAATAGATATTTCGGCTTTCTGTATTCTTTATGAATTTCGGACGCATAGCGTCCTAGATCATTCGACATTTCAGACGCGTAGGTTCGAGCGTTGCTCTCAGACAGCTTTGCTGTCGTTTCATTTAAACCCTGACCGAATAATATTTTAGCTTGTAAAGCTTTCTTAACAAACATTCTTTCAATTTTTTCTCTAAATGTAGGATTTTGAATACTATCTAATTCTTGAATCATCTTCTTATCAGCTGCATGACGAGAACTTAGATCATGATTTCGATAAGCTAAATCATGCCTGTGAGCTGCGGCATCTACTCTATTTATTGGTTCTTCACCTGGTTTCGGATTATTATTCTCATCTAGTCTTATATCTAATCGAGTTCCTGGACCAGTATATGAATGACCAGGAAGATGTTTTTCTTTCGAATATTTACTCCAAATAAAGTCAGGAAAGTTTTCTAATGTTTTTTGTATGTCACCTCCAATATGCTGACAATTTGAGTTTTTATTTTTGTTTAATAGATAATTTAATAAATCTAAATTAGCAATTTTTAATTTAATTAAATTTTCGGAATTTGTAGAATTCATTTTAAAAGATAAAATAAATGTTTTACCTAATAGAACTTTGTTCAGAGGCTTTAGCCGATCGGACCAAAGGTCCTGAGGTTATTACCGAATCATACTAGGACTTAGATATATTCCAGAACCATCTTTAGTTTCTTTAATTTCAATTAAATCATCAACATTGTGGAGAATATTTTTGAGAACTCGTTTTCCTTCATCAACTAATTTTAATTTACTAATAAAATTATCTACTACTCCTTCACCCCTAGCAACTTTCTCTAACTCTCTATTATGTCGTTTTTGTTCTTCTAATGCTGCCTTCTCTGATTTATTTTTATTTACTGCTTGGACAATACCAGCTGTCCCACCTGCAACACTTCCTGCTGCTGCTATGCCTCCTATTATTAGTGGAATTAATGGGAGAATTCCACCATTCTTTTCTTCTTGTAATTGAATATTCTCTATCATTGGTTTACTTATGTAATACTTTTTTTGTTAATCGTAATAGTTTTAGGGGTATTTTTGTCAACAATATTACGTAATTTTGATTCAACAGTTTTATTATTATTACTTTTCGCTTGCGACATTTTTAATAAAAAAATTTTAAGTTAACAAAAATTTTAATCTATTCTAGTTATGAAAAATTTTAAGTTATCAAAAATTTTTAATCTATTCTAGTTACAAAAAAATTTTATTACTAATTACTAAAAAAATTTTAATCTAAGAATTTAATTAACTTATCGGACCAAAGGTCCTCAGGTTACTAACCTATCCTAGCCATCTTTCCATTAAGAATTTCAATAGAATATTTTACATCTTCTAGCAATAAACCATAAGCCACCAATGAAGTTGTGGAATCTTTCTTTTCAATATTGATTGTTACATCACAACCAGTCTTGATAATATCTTCAGATTGTGCACTTAAATCGAAACAGAAAACAGGATATAAATGTCTCCAATCTCCAGGAGTTAATTGTGGTTCAACTCCAAATTCTATACAAAGATTTCGATAAGAATCATATCCTTCCATAAATTGATTATTGGTATCATCGAATCTTAATGGATCAATTGGATATCGGGTTTGATTTAATGAACCTTGTAAACTTCGAATTGTATTAATATGGCAGAGATTATTGTTCTTATCAAAACTTGGAGAATTATTTCTTTGAAAAGTTAGTAATAAATATCTTGGAGTATTCGCAGTTCTAGTAAAATGCCAGTGAAATCTTTGTTCGGAAAAAGTTACTGAACTAGCAGTACGCTTTAGAAAATTAACTGGAATTGGTTTGTTAGTATTTAATCTTTTTGCAATAGCTGTTTCAATCTCTAAACTAGGAGTAATATGCTTAATCCACCATTCAAGTCTATCAATTTTTAAATATGCTTATTTTCCAGTCTTACCAAAAAAGATTAATTCATTATTTGCTGTACGATGAATTATTAATTTAAATTTTAATTGATATGATATTTTATCATAATCTAAATATCCGAATAATGGAGACAATGACCAATTAACTGTCTGTTTACTTTTCTTGTTAAATTCACGTCTTTCTTTATATGCACTATTGTTTGTTTTATTTAAATGTTTTGCAATATTTTCTACATCTTTCGCAATTCCTGCGGCATCTGTTCCAGCGTAAGTTAAATCATCAACAATTATACCATCATTAGTATCAGGAAACCAACCTTCGATTTCATACTTTCTATTATTTTCACCAATTGTTACAAATCTAAGCATTGTATCAATTACACCTGGAGAATCACTTATTGTTTCTATATTTTGAGTTGCAACATCTAAACGCATTTGTGCAAATAATCTTGGAAAAAAATTATTCTCTAGTGCAATATTATCGGTTTCTGGTAATGGTGTTGTAAAATTGGCATCACTATATAAAGAATATTCACAGTGTAAAAATGAATCAGGTAGATATAAATAACTTTGTTGATTATCAACTTCAAAAATTAAATCTCCTCCAGTATTTACTCTACTGGAAGATCCGGGATTCATAGCAATTCTTATATAGTCATTCTTTTTTTGATTATAACTGACGAAGGGAGGATCGTCTAATCTAAATTTATTTTCAATTAGCGAAGACATTTTTATAAAAAATAATTTGACTTTTTGTTTTTTCTCACACACAGAAAAAATTTTACTAAAATAATTTTACTAAAATAATTTTGCTAAAAATTTTACTAAAATAATTTTGCTAAAACATAATTTTACTGAAAAAATTTTACTAAAATAATTTTACTAAAAAATATATTTTAGAATTTTGCTAGACCAGCTCCGCTACAGCTTTGCTGGTTAGACCGAAGGTTGCTGTTAACACCATTACCTCTTATTTCTTCAATTGAACGTTTTATGGCTACGCCTGATTTCTTCTTATGTTTACTATCAGACGGTGCTCCGCTCCTCAAGGTTTCCCCAACAGCTATGTTAGCAATTTTATTTTTTGTTTCCTCTGAAAGGTTTTTTAAATTTTTTAGTTCTTCAGAATCATTCCTAAGTTTACGAATAGCTTCTACTTGTTTTAATTCGTTTTGAGACTTAACAGCATTTGATATTGCACTAGCTGTACTACCTATAGCAGCTGCTCCTTTTGCAGCAGATGAAATCAAATCTTTATTATTTTTAATTAAGTTAACGATACTTCCAATACCAGAAAAGATGCCAGCCCCTTCTTTTTGAACGGCACCTGCGGTGCCTAGGAACTTTTGTGTTCCGATTGTTTCTACACTGTCATAATGGTAAACAGATTTCATAGATGGTTCATGAGCAATTTTTTGATTTGAAGCAAAATGTTTAAGATTGTGTTTATAAATTATAGGCATTTTTTAGGAATAAATTTGACTTTTGGGAAAAATATTTACGTTAAGATTTACGTGTGTGAATGTCCAACAACTCCGTGATAACTTTATTAATTGACTGTTGCACTTTATCTATTGCGTCAAGCAGCGTGTGATGTACTTTAATTTCTTTTCTATTAACTTGCATTTTCTGCTGATTAATCTTCAATGCCGTTTTAAGTGCATTTAACTTTATTTTAAGAACATCTAATTGTCTTTTAACAGCATCTAACTGTTCTTTATTTTCTTTAGAGTTTTCTTGTAAATTTTTCTTTAATTCATTTTCTAAATTGATTTTAAGAGTTTTCATTTTATCAACTCTTTGATTAAGCGAGTTAACTTCATTTATTATTCTATTCATCTTTTTCATTTGTTGAGTAATTTTAGAACTTAATTCATCAACACTTTTTTGGAATGTAGTTTGTAACTGCTTTAAATTTTTTTTAATTCTTTCAGGTAGTTTTTCTATTTCATCTTCTAATTGTTTTTTCAATAGTTGTATCTGATGTTTATTTTTAATGACTGCAGATTTTAACTTTATAGAAAGTAATATTAAAATTTTTGATTGTTCAGAAATCTTTTTAAAAAGTTTTGTTATATCTGCTTCTAGCTCTCTATCCTTTTTATCAAGTTTTAATAATTTTTCGTTTAATGATTTGTCATTAAGTTTAAGCAACTTCAATTCATTCATCAGTGGAACCAAAACATCGTTTATATATTTTTCTTTTAAATCATTGATTTGTGTATCAACATATTGTTTATTTGTCAACTCTGTATTTTGTTGCGGAAGAATAGAAAGATGCAATGGACCAGATAAAACGTCTCCAGTTTTCATAATATAATTTTCTATCTCTATTTCTAATTCACGATTATTCGGGATATATGCACCTCCACCAACATTTGGTAACATCATTCTTTAACAATAAAAAAATAAATTTTTTTCTAATAAAAGTAAAAAAATGGAAAAACCAAATTTAAAAAAATTATATTCGTCCGCATCATCCTGTTCTTCTTATTTGACGAGATCAACGGGATTTCAAAATAAATGTTTTGATAATAATAATAATAATAATCCATGTATAGATGTTAATATTTTATTTCAATTACAAGCCGAAATATTTAGAGAACAGACTAAAGGTTTACCTTCTATAGAAACTAATTATTGTATATTTCCAGGTCATCCATTTATTAAATTTATGGAGATTGTAAGTAAATATAATGATGTAGCTTATGTTGAATTAAATAAAGAAAATATGGTTATAATAGGTCATAATAATGTTTTCGGTTTTATTAGAGCAGTTTTGCCGATTAGTAATACTGATTGGATAGAAACTAAAATTATTAATTATATCAATATTAAAGAATTAGTTAAAAAATTAAAATCATTTTCAAAAGAAAAAATAAGATTATTTGTTGATGAACAAAACCAATATAATATTCATATAGAGAGTAAAAAGCATAACGAAGAATTATTATGTCAAGTATATTATAGAGATACAATTTATAAACAAGAAACATTAGAAATGCCGCAAAGATATGATGATGATACATATATAGGATTATATTCAAACTTAAATATTAATTTATTAAAATCTTATATAAATGGTTTAGCTCAACAAGAGAAAATTTATATGTGGACAACGCCTTATACTATTAACAATGACCATAATCATAATAAACGAACCGAAGGTTCTAGGGCTTTGCCCGATCATAATAATCCTCTGAATCATATTGAAGAAACTGATAATATAAATGATGATTCTGAAACATCTGAAAAAGGTGTAAATGGTAAAAAAGATTATAAAAATATTAGTAATTATAAAAATTTAAGTGAAGAAAAATTTATATCTCATACTGATGTACATGATATTAATACTACATATAATCAAAATTTATCTAAATTTCATTTTCTTACAATTGAAAATAATAATGATGGTATAGTTGAAGATACTGTTAGACAACTATGTGTCGGGTCTACAAAATTTAAATTAGGATTTACGTCTAATCAATTTAAAATTTTATCATCTTTAATGAAAACTAAAAGTGATTCAGATTATGGTGGTGTTATTAAATTTTCCAAAAACGATCAAAGACCAATATTTTTCTCTATTATATTATTATCAGATAAAAGATGTAATTTAGAGTTAGATATTCCAATAAGAGAATGGTATCCTATCAGGGAATGGCATCCTATACCAAAAAGTGTAATTTATGATGTTGAAGAAACAATTTATGATGATGATGAAGAATCAATTGATGATGATGATGAAGAATCAATAGTTAGTGAAAATAAATTTAAATTATCTTTTGATAAAACATTATATGATGAAACTTAATATGATAAAACTTAATATGATAAAACTTAATGTGATAAAGAAAAAAATAACTAAAGAACGTGAAATATATAATAATATAAAATAACACTCAAGTCCTTGATATTAGAATGTTTATATCTAAAATTAAAACACAAATATTTTCTTTAAAAAATAAAAAAATGGAAAATACCAAGTTTTATTGTGTCTTATGTAAAAGAAAGTTGCAAACAAAAAGAAGTTATCAATCTCATTTAAATAGTAAATTGCATTTTCAAAATGTAGATCGAGTTGATGAAGGAAATATATTAAAATTAAATAGTTATAAAAACTATCTAGAAACATTGCCTACTGATATAAAAGTTAAAAAAATGTTTGATGATTATTCACATTCGGAATATAAAAAAGTTTTTAATAGTGAAGATGAACATGTACCAGATGGAAGATATTTATTTAGCGATACTGATGAATTTAACGAAATAGATGAATTAAACGAAATTAAAAAAACAGATGAAGCTGAACGAACCGATGAAGCTGTACACGGGACATCAAAGATGTCTTCCAGGGCTTCGCCCGTGACAGATATAAAATATTTATTTAATCAGTCCGTTGAACATAATGAAACCGATGAAACTTTTTATAATGTATTAACAAACTTTTATAATATATTTAAGAAATCTTTCAAATGTTATATGAATGTAGAAGTACTTTATACAAAAAATGGACCTGATGAAATTCCTGAAGAAATAATACAAGGACATTTTACAAATTCACAAGAAATTCATAATGTAAATGATATACAACCCATATTTGAATCGATGATACTTAAATTAGAAAATTGTATAATTGAAGCCCAGTTTCGTGAATCTGGTTGGAGATTTGTTAAAATACTATCTAAGAAAATAGTAATTGATAAATATAAAAATAATACTGGTGGTAGTTATGTTCCTTTACCTTTCAGTTCACCAAAAATAATCAACATAAAAAATGAAGATGATTATTGTTTTCTGTGGAGTATTATAGCACATTTACATCCTGCAGAATATCATAAAGAAAGACTAAGTCATTATAATAAAGAAGAATACATCAATGAATTTGATCTTTCTGATGGCTTAGATGAATTTCCATATGATTATAATAGGTTAATAAAGTTTCATAAAAAGAATAAAAATTTAATAGAAGTAAATGTTTTTGAATTAAATGTGAATTATGTTTCTATTGGTAAAATTACTCCACTTTACTCAGATTCAAAAAAATTTTATTTGAATAATAAAATTTATGTCAATCAGAAATAGTATATAATGATAGGGGAAATTACATGCATCATAATATTTTTTACCAAGGAAATATAATATGTACTGAAAAATTTGAAATTATAAAAACACTATCACCAATAATGATTAGTCATAATAATTATAAAGGACGTAATTATAATTATGATTATGATTCCGATTATTTATCTTTATCTTTAGAATATCAACAAAAATTACAAAATTTAAATGAAATTTTACAAAAATGTAAAACAGATTATCAACAACAAACGAAAATATTAGTACAAGAATATCACCATAAATATCAAAATAAGATAGAAACGATTCAAAAATTAAATGAAGACAATAAAGAATTAAATAATGAAGAAAATGAAACCAATCAAAAAATAAATGAATCTTTAAAAAAATGTCTACAACAATATAAAGAACAATATGATAAAGAATATAGTTATCAGTTACAAATATTAAATCAAAATTTTCATCGAAATACATTTAATATTACAAAAGAAATTGATGAAACACATGAAATATATAAAGATAAATTTGTAAAACTAGAACAGACAAAACAGCCAGCACAAGCGAATATATTATATTATCAGGGTCATTTTATATTGTGTAAAGATGTTTCTATATTTACAAAAACTTCAGATAATACAAATTTTCCTTGTCTTCAATGTATGACAAGTTTTAGAACTAAAGAAGAAATGAATAGACATTTGGAGAATTGTCAACAAAATGAAGCAGTTGAAAATACTTTTCCTAAAGATGATTATTTAGAATATAATAAATGGTATTTTAAAAATAAAGTACCCTTTACTATTTATTGTGATTTTGAAGCATATAATGTTAATATGACACAAAATCAAACGGAAAGTTCCAGGGCTTCACCCGATTCTGAAAATGATAATTCTGGAAAAAGTGCACCTGAACAAAGCAAGGAAAAATATTTATTTGAACAAAAACCATTATGTTGGGGAATGTACATTCATTCAAATTATCCTGAATTATTTAAATCAGAATATTATCAATACTATGGTGAAGATAGTTCAGAAATGTTTACAAAGAAAGTAGAAGAATTACAAGGTCGCTTTTCACAATTGATTGAAACAAATATACCAATGATGCCATTAACAGAAAAAGAAAAATTAAATTTTATTAATGAAACAAAATGTTACTACTGTGGAAAAGAATTTGCAAAAAATTATAAAAATGGCAGAGGTAGATATCTTGATAAGGTAAAAGATCATGATCATCTAAATGGATTATATAGAGTTGCAGCACATAATTCTTGTAATCTTAATGCTAATAAATTTAAATATAACTTTGTTCCTCTTTATTTCTATAATGGTTCTAAATATGATTTCCATCTAGTAATGAAAGATTTATTTTCATCTGAAAAATTACAACAACAACAAATAAATGTACTATGTAAAACGGAAGAAGAATATTTTTCAATGCAATTAGGTTGTATTAGAATTTTAGATGCATTTAGATTTTTTACTCCTTATTCATTAGATGTTATGGGAAAAACTTTGAAATCTGAACAATGTAAAATATTAAATAAATATAATTTAAAACCTTTAAAAGGAATATTTCCGTATGAGTATATAGCCTGCGGCTCACAGTCGAAGACTGATATAACTGGAGATAAAACCTGTGGTTCACAGTCGAAGACTGATTTTAATTCTGTGAATAAAATTATGGAAGAAGAACAACTTCCTCCAATAAATAAATTTAAATCAACATTAAAACAATCAAAATTATCTGACGAAGACTATGCAGAAGCTGAAAAGAATTGGAGAGAGTTAAATTGTAAAACAATGTATGATTATACAATGAAATATCTACAGATAGATGTATTAATACTAGCTGATCTTTTCGAAAACTTTCGTGACATGTGTTTAGAATATTACGGAATAGATCCATGTTATTGTTATTCTACACCAGGTTTAACATGGTTAGCAGGATTAAAACATACTGGTGTTCAAGCCGATGGCTCTAGGACAAAGTCCGTTAAACTTAAACATTATAAAGAAAATACATATGATAAATTATTATTTTTTGAATCTGGAATTAGAGGTGGAGTTTCATCAGTTTTAGGTAATCGTTATATACAGTGTTACAATAAAAAAGTAAATCCTGATTATAATGGAATAATGAAACCTTTATCTCCAGAAGAAAGCGATCAGTTTATAAAATTGTTTAATCAAAATATAGAAGGACTTATATCAAATGAAGATAGTCAAGCAGCAGTTGATGAAATCATGAGAGAAAACTATTTGTTATATTATGATTTTAATAGCTTATATTCTTCTTGCATGATACAAGAATTACCAACAGGTGAGATGGAATGGTGTAATATTCTAGATTATCAAAAAACATATGATGGAAATTATAATCATGGTTATATATATGAAGTTGATTTAGTATACCCTGATGAAATAAAAGATAAAACAAAATATTTTCCTTTCTGTCCCGAAAACAAAATTCCTAATATAGAAGATTTTTCAGATTATCAAAAATCTTTAATTCCTAAAAAATACAGACCAACAAAAAAACTTATGTTAACACAAAGCAATAAAGGAAAGTATGTTGTTGAAGGAAGAATGCTAGATTGGTATTTAGATCATGGAATGATTCTCACCAAAATACATCGAAAACTATTTTATCAAAAATCTAGGTGGTTAGAAAATTATATAGAGTTCAATATTGAAAAACGTAAAATAGCTAAAAGAAATAAAGATGATTTTGGAAACGTGTTCTTCAAATTAATTTCTTCAAATCAAACTAAGTCAAGCAGCAGTTGATGAAATCATGAGAGAAAACTATTTGTTATATTATGATTTTAATAGCTTATATTCTTCTTGCATGATACAAGAATTACCAACAGGTGAGATGGAATGGTGTAATATTCTAGATTATCAAAAAACATATGATGGAAATTATAATCATGGTTATATATATGAAGTTGATTTAGTATACCCTGATGAAATAAAAGATAAAACAAAATATTTTCCTTTCTGTCCCGAAAACAAAATTCCTAATATAGAAGATTTTTCAGATTATCAAAAATCTTTAATTCCTAAAAAATACAGACCAACAAAAAAACTTATGTTAACACAAAGCAATAAAGGAAAGTATGTTGTTGAAGGAAGAATGCTAGATTGGTATTTAGATCATGGAATGATTCTCACCAAAATACATCGAAAACTATTTTATCAAAAATCTAGGTGGTTAGAAAATTATATAGAGTTCAATATTGAAAAACGTAAAATAGCTAAAAGAAATAAAGATGATTTTGGAAACGTGTTCTTCAAATTAATGAATAATGCATTTTATGGTAAGACTTTAGAAAATGTGCGTAATAGACAAAATATTGAAATAGTTTATGATAAAGATAGGTTTCAAAATTTAACAAGGAAACCTACATATAAAAGAACTACTAGATTTAGTGATGAACTACAGTATTGTGCAGAAAGATTGCCCCACCCACGAAAATTCTGTAAAAACGTCTCTAATGCATATATCTAGGAAGTCTTTGTGCTATTTAATGGAATTCAGTAACTATGGTTGCAAATTTTATCATGACCTCTTTCAGTTGATGCTTTTCATGTAAGAAGATACACATGTGTGGACATCATGAAATAAAGAAAGTGAGAATGCAATTGTGATAAGCCTACTGGTAAAAATGCTTATTAAATATTAGGGAAAATTTCCATTCATGAAAACATGCAGGTCAAAAGAAGTAGATCGGCACAATCTACTAAAAGGTCAAAATTCTTCTTTGAAAACTTTTCATTCGGTGATTTCTTGAACTTGTTGAACTGCTGGTCGTTTGGCAGTTGCATCATGGCCACTCAAGTCGGCGACAACCAATCAGCGACAACCGCTATAACAATCAATAAAGCAACCACGAACGTGCCACCCAGTCATACTGCCAACATTTGTAATGAGTTCTTGCGAGAGAGAATGGTGTTGGAATAGCCAGGAAACAGTCCTGACCTGAACGTTACAGAGAATCTGCCGCATATCTTTAAACAAAGAATTGATATACATGAGCCGAAGACAAAACAAGGCATTATCGAGCAATGCCTGGACATATTGATACCCAACATGGCTGATGGTTGCAGGAAACTTATCAAATCGATTCCTCGAAGATTAGCAGAATGCATGAAGGCTACAAGTGGCCCATTGACTTGTTGAAGTTCGCTTTCTTATTAGCACGATCTGTTTTTTAAGTAAATTATTAATTGATTAATATACACGTGTTCTATGTTTTGATAGCTTCGATGAACACAACTAACAAGAAACACATTCAGATATTTATTTGCAGAAGCCAATATGACAAAATTGTTGTTTGATAACATTGACTTTCCAAATATTTAGGTGAATTTGTGATATGCCATCATTGAGATGAAAATTCCCTGAGTATCTCGTAATAGTCACGGAGGGGCAATCTTTCTGCACAGTACTGTATGTGCTGTACATTTACGTCGAATTAGCGTAAAACATGATAAGTTTAATTTCATTGGTTTCACTATATTAGAATTAGCTAAACTATTTATGTATAGATTTATATATGATTATTTAGCACCTGCTTATGGCAAAAACTATAAATTACACTTTACAGATACCGATTCTGTTTTCTTAGAATTAACAATACCGTATAATTCTTCACTTGATGAAGAAATTAATAAAATAAAAGATATCATCCATCCTTCTGATTTATGTAAAGTAAAAGATGAATTAGAAGGAAATGAAGATTTCATAACAGAAGCTATATTTTTAAAATCTAAATGTTACTGTTATGATACAACTAATAATATTAAAACACATAAAACATTAAAAGGAATTTCAAAGGCATCAGTGGCTAACCAAATAACATTTCAAGATTATAAAAATGCATTATTTAATAATGAAATAAAAACAGCATGTAATTATAGACTTAATTCAAAGAAACATAAAATGTATTTAAAAGAAGAACATAAATTAGCATTAGATCCATTTGATGATAAAAGAAAAATTTTACCTGATGGAATAACTACTTTACCTTTTTAATTTTCTAATTTCTAAGATAGACAAATCTGATATATATATATAAAATAAAAAAAATATTGCAACACTATATTTGTATATTTTTTATTACTCAGTAAACAAATCTTCGATAACTCTATCATGAATTTTTTTATCAATATTAATTGTAATGAAGCCATAATCTTTTGACCAAGCATTGTTACACGATTGTTTAAATTCATCTTTATTTCTTACGCATAAATCTCTTAACAAATCACTTAAGTTTCTTGCATTTATTTCAAATAGTATAAATATATTTGCATTCTTTCTAATAACACTTCCGTCTAATGAATACATACTTTGTGTTAAATAAAAACACTACAGTTATTATGTCTACCTCTTGTGAAATAATTTCTCTGAACTGACTGATTGCTATCATTAACACAATCATCAAAAATTACACAATGTTTCATTGTTTTATCTAGTTTACTAGGATCTTGCATATTACCACTATCATCTATTAATTGTATCTTTATATGGTTATTTTTATTAGATTCTACTAACTGATTATTTTTTGCTGCTTCTTCACACCACGAACTTATTTCTTCTTCATCTTCAGATTTTTCATATTCTTTGAATAATGAAGCAATTGCTGTTTTTTTAAGATTATTTTCAAATCCATATTTTAAAAATTGATAGACGGGTTGTTCTGCCGTTGTTGTATAAATCATAAGATTGTTATAATCCAAAAAATTTGGAGTCGTTAAAATTTTAAATAATAGATATGTTTTTCCACATCCTGATCTTCCACAAATAACTGACAAAACTTTATTAGATAAATTTGGATGATGATTAAATTTAAGTTTTTTTTATTCAATGGGAGTACTTCACTCATTTTTTAATAAAAAAATTTTTTTTTTTTATTTTTTGTTTCTAAAGAAGAAGAAGAAAATTAAACTTCTCTAGCTTCGCGTAGGAGTTTATACCTCCCGAACCAAAAGATCTATCATAATCTCTTCACCTCCAAAATTTATTTCTTGTCCTTTTTTCATCAGTGATTCTAATGTTAATGTTGTTAATAGTTTTTCTTGTAATAGGGAAATATATTAATGTTTGTGGAAATACATTTAATCTATAACCAATGGGTACAGTAAAAGCTGGAAAACTGAATATTAAATTTGATAATTTACCATTTATATATCCTCCTTCAATAATGTCACAATGTACAACAATTGAATTTATTTCAGTTATTTTTGGAATCTTCTCACCTAAATGATAACCTTGACTATAGGTTTGTTTATTAAATCCTAATAGCTTTGACAATGATCTATCATGATTAAAATCAACTTGATGATTTTCGTCTAAAGTAAGAGAAAATTTATTAACTGCCGGTTCAACTGCAAAATGTAATTGTTTCTTATCTTTAAATGGTATACCTAAATGTCTCTTAATTTCATTTGATATTGTTTCAACTTCGTAAGAACCATGAAGAAAAGTTAATATTTTCCATGTTTTGCCTTTATCAGTAGAATATCTAAATTGATCATTCACATCTTTGATAACGTTTTGAATAGTGTTAAATGTAGAGAAACTAGTCAATGCAATTTGATAATTTTTATTTTGTTCCAAATGTAGAATGGGTTCTAAATTACAAGTGTGTGATGAAGTAGTTGTTATAATTTTTAACGTCGTACTAAATTTTGATGAACCCAAAATCTCTGTCAAATTTTCTAAATGATTATTAATTTTGTCTAAATCTGCTGAACACATTTTTTAGTTAAAATTTTGAATAAATATTTTTTTATGAAATATTTTTTTATAAAAAATTAAAAACAACAACATATTTCAGCTACGGGCGAAGCCCTTAAAGACATCAGAGATGCCCGGTTATACTTTTATAATCCTCTTCATTTAGAATCTTCTTTTCTAACAGTCTTTTTAATATAGCATGAATTTCATTGAAACTAGAATTATGTCCTTCTTTTATTGCAGATATTAAAATATGTAATCTATTTAGTAATTCTTGTGGATCATCTGGTAAAAATATGGTTGTTTCTGTTTTCTGTTTTTCAGATAAACCTTTTCCTACTTTAACTCCCGTTGATAATAAATTTTCTAATTCTCTATAACGTTTAAGAGTTTTTCCTGCTTTAACTCTATCTAACATAGCTTTATATTTTATGAGATCTTCTACAGCATAATTATTTAAATCTGCTCCTCTTAAAAGATCAACAAAATTTCTATCTAAACTAAAAGGAGATTTATCTGGTGAAAAAATTAAACCTCGAAAAGGTTGTGGAAATATTTCTTTTTGTCCGAGATAAAATCTAGGTATTGTTTTTCCATCTATAAATGAGATAGAATGTTCAAATTGCATAGATTTTGGTAATTTCTTATTAATGTTTGATTCTAGTAATCCATAGTCATCTAATATAGTTTTGTGCTCTGGATCTGTTATATCAATTTGTTTATCATTATTTGTACTTTCTTTTTCAAGAGTTTTAAATGGTTTCATAGTTTTCTCAAAATCAGTTTTTACTTGCTCGGTTTGCTGCATTTTTTCAAACATATCAGATTGAATACCAGCTTTTATCATTCTATGTTGAAGATGATTTTCTTTCATAATATTTCTTTGTTTTATTAACTCTTCTAATTGTTTAATTCTTTTAAAATTATCAGCTTTAATTTTATCCATTTTTAAAATATAATATTTGAATTTTGTGGTAACATTGGAATACAGCAAAAACATTTTACTGAACAAATTATTTTTTTATTGCTCTGTTGTTTAACATCTTTTCGTTTAAAGTTTTCTCGTTTTAAGTTTTTTTTAATAAAGTTTTGTTTAATAAAGTTTTGCTTAAATTTTCGCTTAAAGTTTTTAGCTCTTCTAAAAAAGTTTTGTCATTTTCTTCATTAGAAATTTTACCATCACTAGAAATTTTGCCATCCTGTTTATTCTTATCATCAACTTTTTCGGACTGTAATTGAAAGGTTTGATTTACTTCATTAGCTATTTGATCAAATTTTTCAATCTCATCTAACGTAATAACATTATCATCACATACTCTTTGAAAGTAGTAGTGTAATTTGTCATAAACTTCTTTAATATGTAAATGCTTAGTTTTTAATGATTTTCGTTTCTTAGTTATTAAAGATTTATCTAACATTGTAACAAGTGAAGTTGCAAAAACACCCGTACCTGTTAAAGCTGTAGCAACTACTGGAATTACTAAAACACCTGAAGATATAACAATTGTTAAAGCACCTAAACTTATTGTTAAGAATATGCCAATTCCTTGTGTTACATTCTTAATTAAATTGGTTGAGGCTAACCTCCGGTAGATCATAAAGAAAAATAATAATACTATAGGCCTAACTAAAAACTGAAAGAAAAAAAAATATAACTTATTACTGCGTTTTAAACAAAATTGTAAATCTAACAACTTACTTATGACATTAGCGTCTAAAAAGGAGTGATTATAGACATGACACTTGTGTGTCTGCTTATATACTTCAAACTTTGTAACTTATCTAAATCCCAATCTGCTATCAGTCAAATACAATTACAAACAGACCTGTCATTTCTAATGCGGATAACTGGTCAACCACGTGTGGTGTTACGCAAATGCTTCAATCGAAGTGAGAAGATGAAGCTGAAGATAATGAAAAGTAAAGAATTTGATCCCTCCAAAGGACCGATCTGGCTTTCCCACAGGTTACATGAAGTGCAACTAAAACAGATAATTGATATATGCTGTGATAAAGTTGATGAGGACAAAAGCAATAGAGGTCATCAGCAGGAACTTGAGCAAGATTCACGTTTCGGCCCCTTAATTCCTGTACGTTCAAACTCGCTCAAGCGGGGCCCTGCTTTAAAGAAAGCAGCCTCGAAAGAAAAATCTCGGACATGTAGTCAGATACATTGACTACGCCAACGAGATGATTCGAACTGACTAAACTGGAAATATGGAAAAGGAACTTAAATAAAGTTCGGGCAGTTGTCCAAAAGTTGCTTAGCGGAGAAATAACCGTATTTCAATAAAGTCTCTCTGTGTTTGTGTAACTGCTTTTCAGCACTGCGCTTAAGATCAAAGCGATTATAACCTCTCACAATGAGGGTGGTGGAGGTACGATTTATTTTTTCAATAAAATCGCTCTCATGTGTACAGATGCGAATATATCTCAAAACCTGTCCCGAGAAAACTTTGATACCTATTTTGTAAGGCATAGTGTTTTGAGGAAATGTTAAGAGCGTAACAGGAAAATTGAAGTTATCAACCTTATGAAATACAGAGGTAACCGCTTCTGTATTAGTGATTTGCATTTTAATGTCTAAATATTCAATGTTGTTATCATTATCTCCACTTCTACTTGCCTCCAGACTTGGTGGATAAATTTTAGGAATTAAAGAAGCGAAATGTTTATAATTAATAATACACAGATCGTCTATATATCTAGCGGTATTCGATAGAAGTTTAGCTAGACCATACTTTTTACTTTTCATAAGATTAGACATGAAAATATATTCGCAGTGTAAAAGAAAAAGGTCTGCTAGCAAAGGGCTACAATTACCTCCCATCGGTATACCTTTTATCTGTCGAAAAACCAGTCCACCAAAAGTGACGTAAACTTCATGAATAATGAATTTAATAGCATCCTTAAAGTTATCTTTAGTAAAAACACTATAGCCTTGATACTTTTTACTAGCTAAAAAACATTTTTCATAACCGATGCATAAGTATTTCCTATTCGAATCATTAAACACCAAATCTAGCAAGTCAGAAATGTGATGAATAACATCGTCATGATTCAAGTTAGTGTACAATGTGGAGAAGTCAAAAACTTGCACGTTATGTATATTGATGTTTTGAATCTTATTTAGGAATTCGATTGAAGATACTATACTCCAAAAACAGTTAATTCCGCTATTTTTATAGATAGCGTTACAATATTCCTTAAAGTAATTTCTTATAACGGTTAGGCCTTTATTAATCTTAGTCGAAAGTTGTTTAGTAGTGCATTGTTTAGCACCTGCTATGAAGCGAAATTTGTAAGGGTTTTTATGCAATTTAGGTATCCAATACAATCGAGGTAGTTTAAGATTATCTTTATAACAAATGGTATGAAAGAAATTACTAATGATCTCTTTATGATTTACAACTAAACTATTGATCTCTATGTTAACAGGTATGTATGTACTATTACCTATAGGAGTTAATGTCTTCAAATCAAATCCAAGTTCCTGTAATAAAACCAGAACATAGAATTTCTTGCAAATGAACGCATAATTGCTATTAGCCTTATCTACCGCAGTAATAATGAAGTTATCATGATAATAATGCAGTAACTTGCTAATCTTGCTAAGAGAATTAATGTTACTATTACTCATTGTATTCTTGCTATTGTTACTGTTTTGGTTCTTGAGCTTATTATTATATAGTTTATCTCGCACTAATTTTAAAATCTTATTTCTCCAATCCGAATAATCAGCTCTTAAAATTCTTTTGTGCTTCCTACACATCTTAGCTATGTGCTTATCGAGCGAAACTGTGATACTGTCTATAATATTTTTATGATTACACTTCCTGGGTAAACGATGCTTCGTTCCTAGAGCAAGCAATTCTTTAAACTCAGGTTCATTAATAAAATTCAAATCACCTGTGAAAACGTGTTTGTGATAATCATTAACAAAAGAAGGGTGATCATTACATTTACACTTAGAATTTAAGATATCATGCAAATCAGACTTATCTAGCGTTTTCAAAAATTTGTTATAGTTGCAGATTTTCAAAGAGACAGGGCTATTCAATGTAAAATAAGTTTTCGGAGGATAACAATCCTGTACATGTTCTGGAACAAGTCGATTAATACTTCTGTCATGCAGAATACTACTGATATCCACTTTGTCCATAATTTTGTTTTTGAACTCAAAAGTTATATTTGTTTTTACATTGCTAGACTGCTTGGACTCTGAATTACATATTGTATTGTAATAATATGCAGAAACTAAATACGCAAAGTTACTAGACTCATGATTGAGTTTCTTGTTAATAATATGTAAAGTACTGTAACTCAAAGACCTAAGACTTTGATAAAACTTAGCAAGATTGCTGCCGTTAAAGCAGTTTTTCAAATATGCTATCGAGTCATCAATATTATTGGTCTTATTGACCTTTTTCCTATTTCTAACGCCATGACTACGTTTGCGTCTGGGGATAGGACTGTTGAAATAGCTACCATAATCAACAGTGCCTTTTGACACGCAACCACCTCCGGAAACTCTATCATTAAGTCCTAAGGGGTGCAAAGTATTTAACGTGCGTATATAAAAATCTTCGCTTTTATTAAGTTTTCGAACAACATCATTTTTATCTTTACTGTCATTAATAACATCTATAATTTGAACAGAAATGTCATTACAAGTATGTCCTACTTCACGGAAATGATTAATAAGAAATGTATTCTTAGTGCCTTTACTAATGCTATTACGATGTCCATTTAATCTGCAGTGTAGAGCCTGAGTAGTCTGACCTACATACTGTAACCCGCATTTTTTGCAAGAGAGTAAGTAAATCACATTTTTGGTTTTACAATTGAATTTACCCGTCTTATCGAACGTGAAATTTCCACCTGTACTAAAACTAGTGAACGAAGAGGAAGGATTGAAAGCATTACAGCATAAGCATCTATTGGATTGACATGACGCAAGCGAGGCTTGAGTGGAGGGCGCTACCCATTCCATCGCATTAACGCTAAATACTTTTTTATGCATAATTTCCATAATGTTAAGAGAGAGAAAGTGGTTGTGAAAACTACGAGTATAACATACGTGTAAGTCACTGATATTATGAGTACAGGACAATTAATTAAATGTGTCATATTGATTGTCAAAAAGAAGAAGATAGCTTAACGTGAAAAGCTGTAATGAGAATTAATTAGATTAGTATCAATAGGTATAGCACGAAGGACAGTGTCCAGCTAGTAGCGGTCAGAAGGCGGGGAACTAGTCCACCATCAACTTCAGACATACTATCAAGATAATTAAATTGGTTGAGGCTAACCTCCAGTAGATCATAAAGAAAAATAATAATACTATAGGCCTAACTAAAAACTGAAAGAAAAAAAAATATAACTTATTACTGCGTTTTAAACAAAATTGTAAATCTAACAACTTACTTATGACATTAGCGTCTAAAAAGGAGTGATTATAGACATGACACTTGTGTGTCTGCTTATATACTTCAAACTTTGTAACTTATCTAAATCCCAATCTGCTATCAGTCAAATACAATTACAAACAGACCTGTCATTTCTAATGCGGATAACTGGTCAACCACGTGTGGTGTTACGCAAATGCTTCAATCGAAGTGAGAAGATGAAGCTGAAGATAATGAAAAGTAAAGAATTTGATCCCTCCAAAGGACCGATCTGGCTTTCCCACAGGTTACATGAAGTGCAACTAAAACAGATAATTGATATATGCTGTGATAAAGTTGATGAGGACAAAAGCAATAGAGGTCATCAGCAGGAACTTGAGCAAGATTCACGTTTCGGCCCCTTAATTCCTGTACGTTCAAACTCGCTCAAGCGGGGCCCTGCTTTAAAGAAAGCAGCCTCGAAAGAAAAATCTCGGACATGTAGTCAGATACATTGACTACGCCAACGAGATGATTCGAACTGACTAAACTGGAAATATGGAAAAGGAACTTAAATAAAGTTCGGGCAGTTGTCCAAAAGTTGCTTAGCGGAGAAATAACCGTATTTCAATAAAGTCTCTCTGTGTTTGTGTAACTGCTTTTCAGCACTGCGCTTAAGATCAAAGCGATTATAACCTCTCGCAATGAGGGTGGTGGAGGTACGATTTATTTTTTCAATAAAATCGCTCTCATGTGTACAGATGCGAATATATCTCAAAACCTGTCCCGAGAAAACTTTGATACCTATTTTGTAAGGCATAGTGTTTTGAGGAAATGTTAAGAGCGTAACAGGAAAATTGAAGTTATCAACCTTATGAAATACAGAGGTAACCGCTTCTGTATTAGTGATTTGCATTTTAATGTCTAAATATTCAATGTTGTTATCATTATCTCCACTTCTACTTGCCTCCAGACTTGGTGGATAAATTTTAGGAATTAAAGAAGCGAAATGTTTATAATTAATAATACACAGATCGTCTATATATCTAGCGGTATTCGATAGAAGTTTAGCTAGACCATACTTTTTACTTTTCATAAGATTAGACATGAAAATATATTCGCCGTGTAAAAGAAAAAGGTCTGCTAGCAAAGGGCTACAATTACCTCCCATCGGTATACCTTTACTCCATCTCTTTCTTAATTTATTATAATGTTCTAATCTAAGTAATAATTGAGATTCCTTATCTTTCATATAACGTACTCTATCTTTGTGTTTTGCAATATCCATTTCATATGATAATGAAGGATATATTCTTGCGGTTCCTTCCACTTTTGTTTCTTCCATTTTTAAAGAAATATTTTTAGTCGCATGATATATTTTAAAAACCTGAAAGATGGATAAAATTCATGAATTTGAAATTCTCAACTTTTATGATTTTCGGTGTCCTGGAACGGTCATGATTTTCAAGGTAAAAATTGTAATTCTCAAATTTGAGATTCTTAACTTTTATGATTTTACAGTGTCCTGGAACGGCCATGATTTTGGGGGTGAAAATTGTAATTCTCAAATTTGAGATTTTGAAAAATTTGAAAATTGGGTATTTTTAAAAACGCCCAAATTTATGAATTTAGGTCTTCATAACCTGAAAAAGGGTTCAAATTCATGAATTTATGTCGTTTTTAAAAATGCCATTTTTTGAAAAAATGGTACTTTTTGAATGGACTAAATTCATGTATTTAGGTCTTAAAAACCTGAAAAAGGGTTCAAATTCATGAATTTATGTCGTTTTTAAAGATACTATTTTTTTGAATTTTATGGTGTCCTGGAACGGTCTTTTGCCCATTACTTAAAGTTACGACGTTGCAATTCCTGAAAGAGTGACGGTTGATAAATGCCATAACACCAAATCACTCGATTGATAGGTTCCCTAAACAACTCTTTTCTTTTATCTAGCAAATTCAAAGTGAAGACAGTTTTACCTGCATGGGATGGACCTGATACAGTCAGAACTTTATCACATTGAAGTCTGAAATCCATTTCAATACTTTGGGATTCAATATTTGCATAATTAACGCTTAGGATTAAAGATCCTACCCAATAGGTCACCTACCACAGGAGCTAACAGCGGAAGTAACACTGAAAGGAAACCACCCTTTTGTGTTAGAGTTTTCCTCTCTCTTTGAAGGGTAACTTTAGGATTCGAGATGAATTGCAATTTCGTAGTATGTCGCTTAGGTAACTTTCGTTGTTGTGGTGATAATTTCTTTGTCCTCAAACTTCTCACATGAGAAACAATTTCTCGAATAAATTTATCATTAGCATGTCGTATAGCATTATATCGCTCAATTCCTTTCATTTGTTGAAGAGCTCGAATGGCCTGAGAAAATTTTGAAGACTTTTAACTTTTGTGTTTCGCCATTTTTCTCTTAACCATTGTTACAACTTGATTTTTCCACATTTGCACAGGTGCTAACTTTAATGACAGAAGTGACACTCAAAATGAGCTATATCACAGTGACTGCATTGACAAAGTTGAATACAGTATCGTATGAAACAGATCTGGCAGAAAGTATGCTTACATCTCTTAAAGATGCGTTTTTCACTTCCATCCTTTCGCTTACATACATCGCACATATTTTCACTCTTGCTAACTTCTAAAGCAATTCTTTTTGAAGACATGAACTTGCTAGCCTTTTCTAAATAATAGACACATGTGCAGAAGGAATATACTTCGAGAGTAAGCAGACATAACTCGAAAACCAATTGTGCTACGATCAAGTACCATTGCATCTTTAAGTTTCTTTATGCAAAGTTGAATGTGAATATGTGAAATCGCTTCAATCACTAAACTGCTACCATGATGGTTGAATGCATCAAGACGTTGAGCAATTTTTTCCATATGTCTTTCAAAAAATTCTTCGGGATTATCTACAACTTCCATCGAATAAGAAGCAAAGTGGAAGAAAAGATCTTCTACTTCTTCTTTCCCAAAATGACTGAAATGAATTTTTGCAACTAATCTCGCCATTACAATTCTATTAGAAAACGTATCCATTGACTTCAAAAATAGAATGCTAGTATCACCAATAACTGATTTGATGTTGATCTCATCTTTATGAAAAGTTATCACATAATCTTGAATAGCTCCCTTTAAGCTTTGTCTATGAAAACTTAATGTTCCACAATCATTTGAGAAAGACATTATCACCCTTCATCTATCCCACCCGTTGCATGAAAATAAGAAATCTCTTCATAAAGCATTTATTAAACGACTTTAACAAGCATGCATTACAAATTTTGGGTTTGAAACAGGTAAAATAGATACAGTTGGTAGCTATCATATAAAGAGCAATGATGACCAAACATTACTTTAGCAGTGTTGAGATATGGAGGAAAAAAGCATTGATTATGAATGTAGCGACTACAACGAACATTTAAAATAGGAACACTCAATTCCTTAAAAAGTTTAGTGACTTCATGATAGTGTTGATTAACTCTACTATCCCAAATTGGAAGTAGAATATCATTGATGATTATATTTGGAAATAGTTTCTTCTCCTTAGTAGGATCATTGCAAAAGATACATACAACATTAAAAGCTGCTAACCATATTTTAAAGTCAATAAGAAGAGCACATTCATTAGAAAAGCCATAGTCTTGCAAGTATTGCTGATTAAGTCCATGGATGTGTTTTCTCGCCCAGCTATCAGCGTTGGGATCACACTTGGCATGTTGATGGTAGACACTAACAATCTGGTATGACCAATTGTCCATAGCAATAGCACTGAGCTCCTGTACAGGTTCACCCTCACAATCCATAAAAATGATGATAGATGACTAAAAAGGAAATTACAAATTTTTACTCATCTGATGAAGAGTCCTATAACATATTGCAAAATGATGAAGTACATCGATGCTGTTCACGACAGAATACACAAATAACATGATGGCAGCGAAGAAGTAAAATGTATCTGATAAGTCCACGTCTACGACACTCAAAGCACATGAGCGAATTGTCATAAGGTAGAGATAGGTAAGGACTAGTGATTGTCCTTCTTTGGCTTGCGTTTAGCGGCAGCATTCTTCTCTGACTTGCGCTTTGTACCGCTCTCGTTGAGGATTTGATCAATAATGTCAGTAGTAAGTAAATCTACACCACTGGACCGCGCAAGATGGCCGCCGTCGACCGACCGACCCCCCCTGTCAGACGAGGGCGTCGGTCCTAGTC
>CAJQUW010005013.1:5000-29905 GCA_907163375.1 Prostheceraeus crozeri
CGATGAAGGATGCTTCCTACCTGTTGTTGTCGGTGGTTGCCTCACACTGCCACAGGAACCGCCTTCGATGTGGACTCGCAAGTTGGTGCTGTTGTAGAACGTGCGTCCACAACCTTCACACTTGGGCCGTTGAGGGATCGGTCGGCGTTTTCCTCCCCTGCAGGCACGGCCAGCGGTGTGACGTCTCAAACTGTAGGCTGAGGCGAAGACCCTGTCACACCGCTGGCATCGAAAGTCCTCCTCTTCGACTTCCATCTCCCTCTCCTCTCCGACGATCTCCAACTCCTCCTGCTCCAACAATCTCTCCACCGACTTGACGGAGAGGAGAGGGAGGTCGGCCGCTGCAGGTGGTGGTGGTGATGCCGGGATGATGGGACGGGAGGGAACGTCGCCGTCCAGGAGGTAGGCCGCCAAATCTGTTGAGAAAAAGAGAAAAGAGATTAGTAACATGATCAACATTTCAAGTTTGAAGTCTTAGCCCCCCTATTTCCCAATCACGATTACTTACCATCTAAGGACTGTAACTCCGGCAGCAAGGATGGACGCGGAGGAGGCAGGAGAGGGACACGAGCCGAGGGTGGAAGGGTCCTGGGCTTCGGTGTTGGAGGGACGTGATGGCGAGGAGCAGGGACTGGCGCAGGTACCGGAGCTGGTGGCGGTGGAGGTGGGGCGAGAACGATGCCCGAGAAAGGGGTCACAGCTTGGGCGGAGGTAGATGAGCGGGAAGGTAGGGCCGGAAATTCCTCGCGGTATTTCCGCCTCGCGGCTTCCTCCCACTTCTTCTTCTTCGCCATATCTGTAGAGAGAAAAGAGAGATTAGATTAGAGGTTGCGGAGATAATAATGATAGAGAGTGAGCTATACGGATACAAAAGTGCTAAAACATGACATTCCAACTCTCATAGGTGAGGATACTTACACTTTCCGAGCCGCTCATAGGCTTGCCCGATTGCTCCTTGGGGGACGGGTTCCCCATTACGAATGCATTCATGTACTGAAAAAGAATGACGGCAAAGATAAGCAGAGGTAAAATTTGGATTCGGTTTAAACATGAACAAAATAAGGGAGGGGCTCTTGATTTTAATGAGGATGACTACCCTAATGATGTTAGTAATAGAGTCAACCTTGATACAAATACTTACATTGCTCGATGGTGGCCTTTTCCATCTCGACAGCAATGCGGTAGTTCTCAATTTTTGTCAATTCCATGGTAGATAGTCGATTGTAGATGATCAATGGTAGATAAGTAAGACTTCAATCACTGAAAAGGAAAGATGAGAATCGTTTCATTTGCCTAGTCAACGTTTGGGAACAATCATTGAAGTGACATCTAATGAATTACATTTCCCTCTACTCCATATCATAAAGACTAACCTTTGTCGAATGGCTAAAGTACTCTGACCTGGCGAGAGAAAGCGTCACGTTGAGTATGAAGTCGAACGCCCAACATGAGCAACGGCTCAGAGGTTTCGGTCTAACAAACGACGAACAACCCGTGCAACGCAATCCCTCTACGGCAGTACCCGCCGTCCCGAAGGAACGCTCGAGCAAAGGAGGTATTACAGCGATGATATGTTTTATGAGCAGAAGATGTGATAGCAAGAGACTATTCAACTTGATAGCAAGTCAAAACAACCTGATAGCAGGAGCTCACCGACACTCACCTTGTGAAAGATAAATGTGAAGAGCAGAGCTGGTGCACTGCCTTTTATAAGATTTTCCTAAGTGGTGAATGGATCAGACCTCTCGTCCAATCACAGACGAGCTAGAGTTCCCGATGTGCGTACGCACAATTGTAACGCGTTATTGAAATCGTGTTAGGCAAAAATGTTGTTTAGCAATAGACTCAACCATGGCACCTGAAGTCAATACATTGAAACATGATGATTGCTCGATTCGTTTTCATCAAGAGTGCTTCGGAGGCTTAATACAAGATTACATCCTTGAGTTTCAAAGGGAGGAGACAGAATTGGAAGCATGTTTAGACTACACACGAAAAATATTTACGGAGTTGATATCTTATTTCAAAGACAGTCTCATCAAGGCTCACTTAATTGCACATGTCAATTACATTCATTTTCCAGAAGGTGAAGTAGCGGAAAGTGTTGATTTTCAATTTCGTTCCTATGGACAAGAATATGTTACTGATGCTTCTGAGTTTTATACACGACATCTGCGGAAGATTATTTCTCGTATGGACAACTTTCATGGTTACGGCGATCATTTGCTTCTGAATAAAATAAAGCATATTGTCATTGCTATTAGTAAAGTGGGTTTCAATGATGTTAAATCAAAGACCAAATAAAGTATTTTTTCATGACACTTGTGTTGTGCTAAACGTTCTAATGCTGTGGTGTACACTGTTTTCATATAACATTCTAAACTCTCATTGCAGTAGAAAACTGCTTTTAGTAAACCTGATGAAGCGAATCTAACAGCCATGAAATTTTCTAATAGGGAAACATTTGGCAACTGTCTCCCATAAAACTTTCTAACACTGTGAAAGTAAGTTACAAGACAATCTACAATGTGCAGTAAAACCTTCTAAAACTTCCTAGTGCTGTGATGAGTTCGGTTCCGCAGCCAGTAGACAAGTAGCCAATTCCAGTCATACCCTTTCAAAACAAGAATACGAGTCCACAGCAAAAACAGCTGCAAACAGCTCCCAACAAGAACAAGTCAGAGCCACAACAGGACATCTACGCAGCGCAACATGTCACAATCCCACACCACAGTGCATTGTCGCACCCCTCAATAAGTCCAAGAGCAGTTCCACAAGTACACAGTCACCACACATCACAAACACAGTAAGACCACAGAAGTCATACAATCATAGAACAGTACACAGTAAGCAACAAGCAAGAAGCTGCAGCAACCAACAGTCATCCACTGCAGGCCTCCACACACAGTGTCACAGTCACAAAACAGTCTCTCACCCATCACAATGTTCCCAGTCTGTCAGTCAGCTTAGTACCAAACAGGTTTCACTCAGACACTGTAGTCAATCACAAACCCAAACCATCCACGCCAGTCCAAACCAGAGTCAATGAGCATCACATAAGCTCACCCAGGAGACAGTACTCAGACACCAGGTAGTCATTGGAGGGCAAGTCCTATATCTCAAGGTCGCACAAAGACACAACACCGCCACAGTGCAGTTGCAATTGCTGGTCATTACAGTCAATGTTCCAGTCAGTCAGTCAGCAACCCAAACACCAGACCGACATTGCGCGAGTCTAACCAGTTACCAGAAGTACACATCAGCAGTCAGCAGAGCTCGTCACACATCCACAGCAACCACCAACACAGTTCATCACACAGCATCAGAAGTAGTCAACCAAAACACCACACCAGCAGCTCAGAAGCAACAGCAAGTCAACCAACGCATCAAGTCACAGCCCTAAGCCACCATGTAAGTGTGCAGTCAAGGTCGTGAAAATCAGTAACATCAGACACCCAGGGCATGTCAGCAATCATCAGTAACATGCACCCAGTCATCCAGTCCAGCAGAAAAAGCTGCACCACCACCATTATGTAGTCACAGACACAGTCAACAGGCAGTCAGCACATCACACACCGCACTCCCGAAAGTGATCAACCTGTCACAGAGTAGTACCAGATCAATCGGCAAACACCAGCTCATCACCAAACGACCACCCATGTGCAGTAATCAGTTCACACCCACCATCCAAGTAGTCAGAGTCAACAAGACAGTCAATACCACAGCACACAGCACACAACTAATGTCTCACACAGTGCAAGTCATACCAGTCTCTCAGAACACCACAGCGACAAAACGCCAGTTGCACACCACACACTTGCTGTCAACCTAGTTCATCCAACAGATCAATCCACACAGAGTCACAACTCAGTAGTCACAGTCAGTCATCAAACCGGCATGACAGCTTACAACAACCTTAACATCCACAAAGTCATACAACGACAATGATCCAAACCTTTATTTTCACTAACATACACGCGTCGCTGGTAATATTATTTGTACTACACTAACACTTACATTTCATGCCATGTGTGTTTCCTATACAACATCAACCTGTGTAGCATTAAAACTTTTTACAAATCATGATACACTTTCTGATGACACTCACGAATAAAATAGTTTCGAATGATCATGAACTCTTTCTAACTATACTTCAACCTGTGCTGCAGTAAAAAACCCCTAAGTATACAACATGAATACACTTTGCTGACGACACTTACGAATACAACGTTGATGATCAACTTTTCTAAACTATACATCAACCTGTCGTGCAGTAAAACTTTAATACACACATGATAACACTTGCTGACGACACTTACAATACAACGTTGATGATCAAACTGTTTCTAACTATACATCAACCTGTCGACCATGTGCTGCAGTAAAAACCTAGTTGCGACACTGACAAGAGCTTGTTCACTAGCAAAGAGAGAAGTCTGGTGAATTGTTGCGTTGTGGCGCATAAAAATGTACTCCCTTCATTACCATTCATCATGTTTCTTCCCCTCTGCATTCCCTATCCGTAAGATATGTGGCCGGGCTTGGACCGCTTTAGCTGTTGCATTAGAAGGTTGGCCCTTAAAAGAGCCCATGGGTCGTTCTCCATCCACCGACAACTCTCACTTCTGCAAAAACCTGAAAGAAAAAAGAATTGGAGATTAAGCGCGGCAAGGACAATGATCATTGTTGAATTAACTTTCTCGGGTACCCCGCTTTTCGTTACAACTTTTCGGACTGATAAAAGTCTTCTTCCAAATCGCCACTCATTTTAATGGATAGTTGGAACATCTCACAGACCTTACGCTTTCATAACATGTCTGAGTCAATTGGTCCGTCCTGAGAGGTGACGCGCACATCGCAGATGTTGTTTCAAAGAGGGGAAGGAGGACCTCATACACTCTCTTCCTCTACACGCTTCTCTCAACATCCTCGGCAACTTTTCCACTTCACCCCCAACCGCCTGTTGATCACCATTCAGTCTCTTCCACTTCCTTCACCACACCTCGCATCCGCTCCACCTCATTCCTTCTCACAACATCAACTCCGACTACTAAGCCCTCAAGCGCCTTCACCTCGCTTCATCATACCACTCCTTTTCCCTTCAACCACTCCTGCTCTAATTCACTCTCGCTCTCCCTCCAACTAGCTCCCTCATCACCTTTATACCTCACCTTAGCCTCAACTCATCATTCCTCCTTCAAAACTTTTCTATTCACACTCGCCATATCCATCATACGATCCTTCAATCTCAACAAACGCCTCCGTTATCATGCGCCTCTTTCCTAGCGATGATGTCGCTACAGGCTTCAGCCACCTCACCATCCGACTCATCAGACACAACTCACCTCCCAAACAATGAGACCCATCAACTTCCTAGTCTCATCACCTTCCGCTCGCGCAATCACTCCTCTACCTCTACTATTCCTCTTCACTCACCTCTATCTCCCGATCCTTCGCTACAGCACCCTCAGATACTTCTAACGCTGCATTCAACTCCTCCTCCGCCTTAATTAATTCATTCATCCACTCACGAAACGACTGCGCTCCAATGTTTCCGGATGCAAGATTTCATGCGCCTTCCGGAATCCCTCAACATCATCCCTCATCACACAACCACCCTATGATGAAACCACAGAACCTTAAAAACATCACTCTCTCATCTGAATCCAGGCGTCCCCTCCTTTAATAGCCTACGGTAATTCTCGCTGCCCCGTTGCTAATCTACCACAGGACATTGAGTAACGAATTAAAGCGCGGGGAGTTTTTAGTCTGATAAAATTTCTGTAAAGATAGAAGTAAAATTTGATAGCAAGTGTTTACAGGATACTACTTGCTGATATGCATTGAAAGACTAAGTCATCAAACATTTGATAGCAAACGTTGGAAATAAAATCGTCAACCAAAGTTAAAGAGTGATGATTCCGTACTTTATCCCTAAATCCCCAAGTTTGGATAGCAAACCTTGTCAGAGCACTCACCGTTGTCATTGCAACTTGAAACGGAGTGAAAGACAAGAGAAAAGATCGCGGTTTATTATAACCAGCGAGCACAAAGCCATGATCAGACCTTCCTTATTTAAATTGGCCATGCTTTTAACTTGACAACAGCAGTTCATACCATATATGGGCTCGGACAGTCACCGTGCTTTCTGTTACCAACTCCCAACACAAAGACGGATATCCTATGACGCCGGAAAAGGTTTGACGTCAATTGCTTGCAGTAACCGCCCCATTTTTACCAAGTTACAATGACAAGTCGATAGACGTTGCCAAGCCTGAGTTACTGAGGCCTAGACGAAAAAAAAGGCCTGATAGCAAGCCAGCAACCGTTTGGGTGTTAAGCTCTTGAATCCGTTTACAGGCATTGACTCAGAGGGGATCTTATCCCGCTCCAAGGCCTCGAACACACAAATCCAACCTCGGGCGGACAGAGCGTGCGTCATGTCACTGTGTTGGTATCCGGGCCCCGATTTTGACATCAAAACCGGTGGAGTTATTTACAAGGGGAAACGACCCAAGTCGTTGCTTTGATCAGCTTGATAGCAAGCCGTAGAGAGCTTGATTCACCAGCGTTTTGCAATGGAGATGTTTAGAGGCCACCCATGACAAGATTGCTAAGACTCAGCCGATTGGCGTTCAAAGTGCTACGTTGAGAACTGTGTCAAATGCCCAACATGAGACATGAGTTGCCCAAGCAGTTTCGGTCTAAACTATAACACACTCCCTTGCCACACTTATCACTACGGCATCGTCCGCCGTCCCGAAGGAACACCCTGTCAGTGGAATATTACAGCAAAATTCTCCGTGTCTTGCTCGCTTTCAGTGAAAAGCCGCTTAGTCCATGAGAAGACTGGCTCATTAAAAATGCTTTCATTGACTTCAGCAGGGTCGAAAACCCCAGAAAATCTCCAAAACTCGCGAATTTAAATTTTTCAACTTTTTAGCACTACTTATGAAATTTTATAAGTAGTCCATCACTTAGGGCAGGTCAATAGCAACCGAACTTTTTTTGAATCAAGTCAAACGGACTTGTAGAAGCAAAGTTACAAGCCTTTTAAGTTTTGGAGTCTTTTATGGCCTGGAGACGAAGGCCATCTCCTGGCGAACCTCTAAGTCTGACGCCTTAGCTGACTTCAGCAATGAAATTTTCTAAGTCGGTTTCTTAAAGAAACTCGGAATTTGGAATGTCCGAAGCTATCATCGGAGCTCAGAGAGACGACCTACCTTTGACAATCGCTCTCCTCTAAATGAAAAGTCTCCGTCGGTTACCGCTTATATAGTGTGTGGCGATCAGCTGATGACGTAATACCCATCATCCAAACACTAAAAATCCCGTCTATCTACGGTTCTAGTGCTCCGATTGCGCTGGAAATACACCATTTCCATGTAGAATTTGACGCTGAATCCGAATCTGGCCTCCGTTTTCCCATCCGATGCTTCGTTTTGGCTCTACAGTAGGCAGCCATCGCAAAAATTCTAACTCTGTCGATTTTCGCCAATCTCCCAAAATCTTAAATGACGTCTCACATCTAAACGAAGGCAGATATGAACAAGCCATTTCTTTCAGTGAATTTGTCTAACTCTTAGCTTTCAAACGAGCTATGGCACGACAAAATCCGTCCACTGGAAGACGAGATCGAAGCTAGCTCTCCCGAGGGGGGGTCAGCCAAAACGTTTTCTCCGATTGAGTTGGGAAGATGTTCCTAGACCCAAAATTGGCCAAAACGTCCGAATTTGCACTCCATTTTCCCATCCGAGCACTCCTTCTGCCCGAAAAACGACTTTTCTCATCCCAAAACCTCCAAAACCTGACTTTTCCAACTCTGCAGTTTCCTGCCAGTTTCCCTCCCTAACCCAAGACAATGAGTCCAAACTCAACTTTTCACTGCCTTTTTCTCACTCTTAGCTTTCAAATGAGCTATTGCACGACTTTCTACGATCTCTCACACCAAAGTTGGAAGTTTGGCGGGGAGGGGTCAGAACTTTTTCTCTCCGATTGAGTTGGGAAGATGTTCCTAGACCCAAAATTGGCCAAAACGTCCGAATTTGCACTCCATTTTCCCATCCGAGCACTCCTTCTGCCCGAAAAACGACTTTTCTCATCCCAAAACCTCCAAAACCTGACTTTTTTCAACTCTGACAGTTTCCTGCCATTTTCCTCCCTAAACCCAAGAAAATGAGTCCAAACTCAGCTTTTCACTGCCTTTTTCTCACTCTTAGCTTTCAAATGAGCTATGGCACGACTTTCTACCATCCCTCACACCAAAGTTGGAAGTTTGGCAGGGGGGGGGGTCAGAACTTTTTCTCTCCGATTGAGTTGGGAAGATGTTCCTAGACCCAAAATTGGCCAAAACGTCCGAATTTGCACTCCGTTTTCCCATCCGAGACCTACTTCTGCCTGAAAAACGACTTTCTCATCCCAAAACCTCCAAAAACGGACTTTTTCAACTCTGACAGTTTCCTGCCATTTTCCTCCCTAAACCCAAGAAAATGAGTCCAAACTCAGCTTTTCACTGCCTTTTTCTCACTCTTAGCTTTCAAATGAGCTATTGCACGACTTTCTACCATCTCTCACACCAAAGTTGGAAGTTTGGCGGGGAGGGGTCAGAACTTTTTCTCTCCGATTGAGTTGGGAAGATATTCCTAGACCCAAAATTGGCCAAAACGTCCGAATTTGCACTCCATTTTCCCATCCGAGCACTCCTTCTGCCCGAAAAACGACTTTTCTCATCCAAACCTCCAAAACCTGACTTTTTCCAACTCTGACAGTGTTCATGCCATTCTTCACTCCTCCTCCCTAAACCCAGAAAATGAGTCCAAACTCACTTTTCACTGCCTTGTACTCTTAGCGTTTCAAAAGAGTCGATTGCACCGACTGTTCTACCATCTCCCACACCCAAAGTTGGAACGTTTTGGCTGGGGGGGTCATGACTTTTTCTCTCCGATTGAGTTGGGAAGATTATTCCTAGACCCAAAATTGACCAAAACGTCCGAATTTGCACATCGTTTTCCCATCCGAGCACTCCTTCTGCCTCGAAAAAAAATTCGACTTTTCGCATCCCAAAACGTCCAAAACCTGCTTAACTCTGACAGTTTTTCGCCAAATATGCCATGTTTAAATGACGTCTCACTTCTAAAACAGAAAGGTAAAATGAGTCCAACGTTCAGCTTTTCACTGCCTTTTTCTTCAACTCTTTACTTTCAAATGAGCTATGGCACAGACTTTCTAATCCATCCCTCACACCAAAGTATGGAAGTTTGGCAGGGCGGTTTCGAGGTGGGGGGGGGTCAGACTTTTTTCTCATCCGATTGAGTTGGGAAGAAGTTCCCTAGACCCAAAATGGCCAAAACGTACCGAATTTGCACTCCATTCTTCCCATCCGAGGCACTCCTTCTGACCGAAAAAGGACTTTTCTCATGCCTAAACCACCAAAACCTGACTTTTTCCTACTCTGACAGTTTCCTGCCATTTTCCTCCCTAAACCCAAGAAAATGAGTTCCAAACTCAGCTTTTCACTGCCTTTTTCTCACTTTAGCGTTCAAATGAGCTATTGCACGACTTTCTACATCTCTCACACCAAAGTTGGAAGTTTGGCGGGGGGTGGGGAGGGGGTCAGAATTTTTTCTCTCACGATGGTTGATGGAAGACATGGTTCCTAGACCCAAAATGGCCAAAACACGTCCGAATTTGCACTCCATTTTCCCATCCGAGCACTCCTTCTGCCCGAAAAACGACAAAAAAACGTTTTCTCTTCCAAAACCTCCAAAACACTGACTTTTTTTCAACTCTGACAGTTTTTATTTCGCTGCCTATATTCCTCCCTAAACCCAAAGAAAATGAGTCCATAACTCAGCTTTTCACATGTCTTTTTCTCACATCTAACTTTCAAATAGCTATTGCACCGACTTCTCTACTATTCTCTCCCACCAAGTTGGAAAGTTTGGCGGGAGGGGTCAGAACTATTTTCTCTCCGATTGACGGGGGATTTTTTGGGAAGATATTCCTAGACCCAAAATTGGCCCAAAAACTCCGAATTTTGCACTCCATTTGCCCACCGAGCACTCCTTCTGCCCGAAAAAACGACTTTTCTCATCCCAAAACCTGATCCAAAATCTGCACTTTTTTTCCCAACCGCTGACAGTTTCCTAAACCATTTCCCTCCCTAAACCCAAGAAAATGAGTCCAAACTCAGCATTTCACTCGCCTTTTTCTCACTCTTAGCTTTTCAAATTTGAGTCTATGTAGCACGATCTTTCCTACCATCCCTCACAACCAAAGTTGGAAGTTTGGCGGGGGGGGGGGGGTCAGAACGTTTTTCTCTCCGATTGAGTTGGGCAAGATGTTCTAGACCCCAAAATTGGGCCAAAAAGATCCGAATTTGCACTCCATTTTCCCATCCGAGCACTCCTTCTGCCCGAAAAACGACTTTTCCTCATCCCCAAAACCTCCAAAAACCTGACTTTTTCAACTCTGACAGCTTTCTGCCATTGTCCTCTCCTAAACCCAAGAAAATGAGTCCAAACTCACTTTTCACCTGCCTTTTTCTCACTCTAGCTTTCAAATGAGCTAATTGGCACGACTTTCTATCTACGATCTACTCACGACCAACAAGTTGGAAGTTAGGGTGGGAGGGTCAGAAGCTTTAATCTCTCCGATTTGAGTTGGGAAGATGTTCCTAGACCAAAATTGGCCAAAACGATCCGAATTTGCACGTCCATTTTCCCATCCGCAGCACTCCTTCTGCCCGAAAAAACACGACGTTTCTCATCCCCAAAACCTCCAAACCTGACCTTTTATGCACAAACTCTGACAGTTTCCTGGCCATTTTCCTCCCTAAACCCAAGGAAAATGAGTCCAAACGCAGCTTTTCAACATGCCTTTTTCTCACTCTTACTCTTCAAATGGAGACTATTGCAACGACTTTCTAACCATCCCCTCACATACACCAAAGTTGGCAAGTTTGGCGTGGGGGTGGGGGGGTCAGTCACTTGTTCTCTCGAAAATTGAGTTGGGAAATGGTTCCTAGACCCAAAATTGGCCAAAACGTCCGAATTTGCACTCCATTTTCGCCATCCGAGCATCAAATCCTTCTGCCCGAAAAAACACTTTTCTCATCCACAAAACCTCCAAAACCTGACTTTTTCCACAACTCGACAGTTTCCTGCCATTTTCCGCCCTAAACCCAAGAAAATGAGTCCCAAACTCAGCTTTTCACTGCCTTTTTCTCACTCTTAGCTTTCTCAAATGAGCTTATGCGCACGACTTTCTACCATCTCTCATCAAACTCTCCAAAGTTGGAAGTCTTTTGGCCGGGGGGGGGGGGGGTCAGAAAAAATCATGACAGCACACTTTTTTTCTCTCCGCCGTTGAGTTGGGGAAGATATTGCAAAACCTAGACCCAAAATTGGCAAAACGTCCGAATTTGCACTCCATTTTCCCATCCGAGCACTCCTTCTGCCCGAAAATTAACGACTTTTCTCATCCCAAAACCTTCCCAAAAACCTGACTTTTTTTCAACCTCTGTGACAGTTTCCTGCCATTTTCCTCCACTAAACCCAAGAAAATGAGTTCCAACTCAGCTATCGACTGACAGGAATTATTGTTCAGCTCATAGCTTTTCTAAATGAGCTATTGCACGACTTTCTACCATCTCTCAACACCAAAGTTGGGCGAAAGTTTGGCTGGGGGGCTGTTGAAGTAGGATGACGTGGCGATGGTCATGCTCTTCACTGAAGCGTCTCGATTGACGTGTAAGTGAGTTGGGATTCTTAGTTCTCTAGACCCACAGAATTCAGGCAGAAGAAACACGTCCAGATATTTCAGCAGCCCCAGCAGCTTTTCCTCACATCAGACCACTCAGCGACCCTTCAGTTTCAGAATTCGATAGATAGTTCAGTAGGACAGCAGCCAGCGACAGTCAGATTCCCACAGCAGATCCTCGAAAAGTTCCAGACTTTTATCATCCCAGTCTGACATAAACTCCAGAATCGGTTTTCCAACTCTGACAGTCCTAACCATTTTCCTCCCTAAACCCAAGAAAGTGAGTCCAAACTCAGCCTTTTCACTGCCTTTTTCTCACAACTTAGCTTTCAAGTCTCATGAGCCTAGTTGTCACGACTTTCTAACCATCCCTCACACCAAAGTTTGCAGAACAGTTGCAGGGGGGGGATCAGGGTCCAGAACTTTTTCTCTCGAATGAGTTTGGGAAGATGTCCTAGACCCCAAAATTGGCCAAAACGTCCGAATTTGCACTCCATTTTACCCATCCGAGCACTCCTTCTGCCCGAAAAAAAAACGACTTTTTCTACATCCCAAAACCTCCAAAACCTAGACTATTTTTAAACTCTCGGACAGTTTCCTGCCATTTTCCTCCCTAAACCCAAGAAAATGAGTCCAAACTCAGCTTTTCACTGCCATTTTTTCTCACTATTAGCTTTCAATGAGCTTATTGCACGACTTTTCTAACGATCTCTCACCACCAAAGTTGGAAGTTTGTTTTGGCGGGTGGGGTGGGGTCAGAACTTTTTTCTCCGATTGAGTTGGGAAGAAGTTGCTAGACCCAAAAATGGCCAAAACGTCCGAATTTGCACTCCATTTTCCATTTTCTCGAGCACTCCTTCTGCCCGAAAAACGACTTTTCTCATCCCAAAACCTCCAAAAACCTGACTTTTTTTTTCAACATCTGACAGATTTCCTGCCCATTTTCCTCCCCTACAACGCCAAGAAAATGAGTCCAAACTCAGTTTCACTGCCCTTTTTCATCACTTTAGCTTTCAAATGAGCTATTGCACGACTTTTCTACCCATCCCTCTCCACACCAAAGTTGGAAGTTTGGCGGGGGGGGGGGTCAGAACTTTTTCTCTCAGATTTAGTTGGGAAGATAGTTCCTAGACCCAAAATTTGACAAAAAGTACGAATTTGCAATAAATTTTACCATCCGAGCACTCCTTCTGAACGAAAAACTACTTTTCTCATCCCAAAACCTCCAAAACCTGACTTTTACAAACTCTGACAAGTTTCCTGCCATTTTCCTCCCTAAACCCAAGGAAAATGCGAGTCCAAACTCAGCTTTTCACTGCCTTTTTCTCACTCTTAGCTTTCAAATGAGCTATTGCACGACTTTCTACCATCCCTCACACCAAAGTTGGAAGTTTGGCGGGGGGGGTCACATCTTTTTCTCTCCGATTGAGTTGGGAAGATGTTCCTAAACCCAAAATTGGCCAAAACGTCCGAATTTGCACTCCATTTTCCCATCCGAGCACTCCTTCTGCCCGAAAAACGACTTTTCTCATCCCAAAACCTCCAAAACCTTACTTTTCCAACTCTGACAGTTTCCTGCCATTTTCCTCCCTAAACCCAAGAAAATGAGTCCAAACTCAGCTTTTCACTGCCTTTTTCTCACTCTTAGCTTTCAAATGAGCTATTGCACGACTTTCTACGATCTCTCACACCAAAGTTAGAAGTTTGGCTGGGACGGGTCAGAACTTTTTCTCTCCGATTGAGTTGGGAAGATATTCCTAGACCCAAAATAGGCCAAAACGTCCGAATTTGCACTCCATTTTCCCATCCGAGCACTCTTCTGCCCGAAAAACGACTTTTCTCATCCCAAAACCTCCAAAACCATAACATTTTTCTCAACTCTGACAGTTTTCCTGCCATTTTCTCCATAAACCCAAGAAAATGAGTCCAAACTCATGCTTTTCACTGCCTTTTTCACCACTCTTAGCTTTCAAATGAGCTATGGCACGACTTTAACATCTATCACACCAAAGTTGGAAGTTAGGCAGGGGGGGGGTCAGAACTTTTTTCTCTCTCGATTGAGTTGGAAGATGTTCCTAGACCCAATAATTGGCCAAAACGTCCGAATTTGCACTCCGTTTTCCCATCCGAGACCTCCTTCTGCCCGGACGAAAAAACGACTTTTCTCATCCCAAAACCTCCAAAACCTGAACTTTTTTCAACTCTGGACAGTTTCCTGCCATTTTCCTCCCTCCTAAACCCAAGAAAATGAGTCCAAACTCAACTTTTTCCACTGCTTTTTCTCATCTCTTATCTTGCTTTCAAATGAGCTATTGCACGACTTTTCTACCATCTCTCACACCAAAGCTGGAAGTTTGGCGGGAGGGGTCAGAACTTTTTTCTCACCGATTGAGTTGGGAAGATATTCCTAGACCCAAAATTGTGCCAAACGACCGAATTTGCACTACTTTTTCCCATCCGAGCACTCCTTCTGCCCGAAAAACGAATTTCTTATCCCAAACCTCCAAACCAGACTTTTTCCCCAACTCTGGCAGTTTCCTGCCATTTTCCTTCCCTAAACCCAAGAAAATGAGTCCACAACTCAGCTTTTCACTGCCTTTTTCTCACTCTTAGCTTTTCAAATGAGCTATTGCACGACTTTCTATCCCATCCCTCACACCAAAGTTGGAAGTTTGGCGGGGGGGTCAACATCTTTTTCTCTCCGATTCGATTGGGAAGATTGTTCCTAGACCCAAAATTGGCCAAAACGTCCGAATTTGCATCCCAAAAATTTTCCCATCCGAGCACTCCTTCTGCCCAAAAATCGACTTTTCTCATCCCAAAACCTCCAAAACCTGACTTTTTCCAACTCTGACAGTTTCCTGCCATTTTCCTCCTAAACCCAAGAAAAATGAGTCCAAACTCAGCTTTTCACTGCCTTTTTCTCACTCTTAGCTTTCAAATGAGCTATTGCACGACTTTCTACTATCTCTCACACCAAAGTTGGAAGTTTGGCGGGGAGGGGTCAGAACTTTTTCTCTCCGATTGAGTTGGGAAGATATTCCTAGACCCAAAATTGGCCAAAACGTCCGAATTTGCACTCCATTTTCCCATCCGAGCACTCCATTCTGCCCGAAAAAACGACTTTTCTTCATCCCAAAACCTCCAAAACCCCCTGGACGTTTTTCCAACCTCTGACAGTTTCTAGCCAATTTCCTTCTCCTAAACCCAAGAAAATGAGAATTCCAAACTCAGCTTTTCACTGCCTTTTTTTCTCACTCTTAGCTTTCAAAATGAAGCTATGGCACGACGTTCGACCACCCCTCCCACCAAAGATCGAAGTTTGGCAGGGGGGGGGGTCAGAACTTTTTCTCTCCGATTGAGTTGGGAAGATGTTCTTAGACCCAAAATTGGCAAAAATGTCCGAATTTGCACTCCATTTTCCCATCCGAGCAGTCCTTCTACCCGAAAAACGACTTTTCTCATCCCAAAACCTCCAAAACCTGACTTTTTCCAACTCTGACATTTTTCCTGCCATTTTCCCTCCCTAAAAAACGCCAAGAAAATGAGTCCAAACTCAGCTTTTAAACTGCCTTTTTCTCACTCTTAGCTTTCAAATGAGCTATGGCACGACTTTTTTCCCTACCATCCCTCACACCAAAGTTGGAAGTTTGGCGGGGGGGGGGGGGTCAGAACTTTTAGCTCTCCGATATGAGTTGGGAATGGAAGATGTTCCTAGACCCAACAATTGGCCAAAACGTCCGATTTGTACTCCTATGTTTCCCATCCGAGCACTCCTTCTGCCCGAAAAAAAACGAACTTTTCTCATCCCAAAACCTCCAAAACCTGACTATTTTCCAACTCTGACAGTTTCCTGCCATTTTTCCTCCCTAAACCCAAGAAAATGAGTCCAAACTTCAGCTTTTCACTGCCTTTTTTCTCACTCTTAGCTTTCAAATGAGCTATTGCACGACTTTCTACCATCCCTCACACCAAAGTTGGAAGTTTGGCGGGGGGGGGGGGGTTTCAGAATCTATTTTCTCATCCCGATTGAGTTTGGGAAGATTGTTCCTAGACACGACTTACTATATGAAAGACACCAAGACGCCCGATCTACCCCTCCAAAATTGGCCAAAACGTCCGAATTTGCACTCCATTTTCCCATCCGAGCACTCCTTCTGCCCGAAAAACGACTTTTCTCATCCCAAAACCTCCAAAACCTGACTTTTTCCAACTCTGACAGTTTCCTGCCATTTTCCTCCCTAAACCCAAGAAAATGAGTCCAAACTCAGCTTTTCACTGCCTTTTTCTCACTCTTAGCTTTCAAATGAGCTATTGCACGACTTTCTACCATCTCTACAACCAAAGTTGGAAGATCACGGCCGAGGGGGGGGGGATGGACCAGTTTTCTCCTCACGGACCCATTCCTCCCAGCACATCCTTGGCCATGTCCCTCACCTTCCTTCCAGAGGGGGGGGCTGAGTCATCATTTCACATTTTGTCCTTGCGCCTGCAATGGGGTTACTACTGATGCATGACATGCTGATGGAGTGAGAAAACTAAATCGCTGACATCCGAGCCTCCCCAAGTTTCAAAAACACAAATTATATGCGGACGATATTCATTAGCATAACATGGAAAAAATGACATTTTGTTGACATAAAAACCTTTTGTATTGTTTTGAATGATATCATTGTCTGGTCCATAGAGTAAGTATATTAGGTAGAGTGGCAACTGTTAAATATACTTTGCATTTATATTGCATTAATTGCACTATATTGCATTTAATTTATTAAATCTCCATTGTGTTCGATTTTATTAAATGAACTCGAGGGGGATACAGTTGGCTTTGTTGCCATATGTGAGACATGCAAATTCTTTTACTTTTGGAGAAATTGCCACGGAATTGAGTGATCATGGTAGTAATGCAGAAGGAATGATGGTATTCTACATATCCTCCATGTAATGACAGCCTTGGAGATTTAATGTTTGTTAAATTAACAATTCGATATGATCCTATTACTTTTATGCTCAACCTCAAGAGTAATTTTCTTAAGCGTTGATCATATCACAAAACGCAACCTGCACTGGCAGACCAAGATACATTGATTTCAAATAACTTTGAAAGATGTATATGGGTCCACATCACTATTCATATTCACGAAATGAAACATGAATTTAGTGAATCATAAAATCATGCCGGTGAAAATTTGAAATAAAAACAAATGAAATTTCAAGCCAGAGAAAGCACGAAATAATGTCACGACTTTTCATGAAGACTTCCATTATAATGCGGTTCATGAAATTCCCTTGATAATCAACTTAATTTCCGCTTAGTTAGGATAAGCCTATTAGAAGATAAGCATTCCTTTTGATATCCAACTTCTTTCATACTACTTATATAGGGCGTCATCTCGGTAGTATATAGATTGGCAAAATTTTGACTTTTTAAAAATGCTCAAATAAGTTTTTGGACCACGGGAACATAATCTCCGCGAAAAACGGAATCTTTTGATATAAAAATTTTCACTGTATACAGATACTTTTTTGAGTCGACACTACCTATATATACCTACTCTATGGTCTGGTCTTTTTTCAGACTTAGTATTAGAGACATTCAGATCGGGATTGTTACTCTTACCCAGCCATATCATGCCAGAGAAATGAAACATTAGCGATAGAGTTGTAGATAGTTAATATTCAGGAATGCCAAGATACTTCCAAGCAATGCTTTTACTAGGAACAAATATTATGCGCCAAGAATCAAGGAGGTCAAAATAATTGATTGGCAATATTGTATTTATCAAACAAACTTGTTCAAAAAATATATTGCCCAATGTCCACCTGCTTTATCAGCGCTAATAACACTTGTCAAAAGAATTAACTATGTTGATATTTCACGTAAACATACTTTGAGACCGCAGAACATTGATCCGCTATCTGCAATATTGAAAACAAAATAGCAATATACTGGTAAGGTTTCATTCATATTCTGGTGCAGACTTTTGGCTTTTCCTAGCTTGATACAATGTAAGGACGTCTTGATCAACGAAAGTATCTGAGGTTTCACTGAATAAGTGACCCCGCACCTTGTGTTAAGATTCATGCAAATTTAGCTCGCCATCTATAGTAGCGACAAGATTCAGGACACGATCCCATGAGACCTATGACATCCTTATTTTAATTGTTTCATACGTTTCTAGTATGTAGCTGCTGGTGACAATAAACATCTTTTATAGCACTAACTTCAATAGACAAATTGGCACGCTCCTGATTGAATGCTATCTAACGAGAGTCTTATCAACGAGATTCTTCTGATTGCTAAGGCAACAAAGTCTAGGCATATAACTATTTTTCTTTAAATTCGAGAGCAGAAAACAATAGATGAAAGAGCGTGATCATCTGCAATTTTGACGACAAAGCAGATGTTGTGCAGATCGAGTTGTTTCTTCTGTTTTCACCATAGAAATCGGCAACAATAAAACTCTCATAGAACGGGAGGTTAAGCTTCATGCAATACACAATAGTGGCACATAGATCGCACACATTTTCCAACTTAGATTACACTTGTCAACGGCTGTATCATTGGGTCAGATTTCAGTCTCATGTGTAATTCAAAGCTTTTCATTGGTTATTCATGCCCCAACTTAGTTCCCACGGATGTGCCGCGACCTTGAGTCAATTTCCATTCTAGTCAACTTCAGTTAAACAATCTATTTCCATGGTTTTCACCCATCACAAACACGTGGCCAGCAACTTGACAGTGGCAGCTGTTGAAATTGTACAATCACGACAGTTGCTTTACCGAAGAAATTACGCTAATGACGTCGAAGTCACGTGCGAATAAATCGATGTCTTTAGCAGCGACCGGAATAACAGCTGATTTGATCCACAGGACAATACCCTGCCTACAGATACTCGCAACAGCAGTCAGGCAGAGAAAGAAAGGCATTCCTAAAATAAAATCGACGCTGAAACCGATGGGCAATGGGTAAATCTACGAACACGAAGAGTAAGCAATTCTGCACAAGTGAACTAAGATCAGCACAAACACTTAAGGGTGCCAAAAAAATTGAAAATACTACAAAAAAGACGCAATCATCCAATGAAACACTGGCACCATGTACTAGCAAAGATTTCAAGGACACCGATGACACCAAATTCGAACCAAAAAGAGCCACAATACCGGTAGAATCCACGAAAATACAAGCACAAGTAGCAGATGCTAAAGTATGCGACCAGCACTTGACGACAGCACTTGGTGCACACTTGTAGTGTGGAAGTATGAGTGAGTGAGTGAGTGAGAGAGAGAGAGAGAGAGAGAGAAAAACTAAAACTGACAGAAAACATATCGAAGAAATTACAAAGAAAGGACGAGCATCATCATATTTGACTGCTAAAACACTGAAAGAATTTGGAAATGTCAATCCAAAAATTTTAAATGAAACTTTTGATATGCTAACCTTATCGAAAATGAGATATGGTTGTGAGTTCCATTTTGATAGAAATTTGAACGATCCTAATAAAATATTTATGCAGTTCTACAAAAAATTTCATCACCTAAGAATCACTACACCGAACTATTGTATTATTGGCGAATTTGACGCGAAACCTATGGAATTTCATTGTTATAAATCAGCCCTGAACTACTATCTTAAATTGAATACCGAAAACTGATCAAAGATTAATTACAACGAATATTTAAACAAGATAAATGACAACATTGATAAAAAACCATTCCATAACACATGGTGTAATAGGATAATGAAACTTATGGAGAAAATCCATTTACAAGAATTACAGAATCTTGATATGTACGACAAAAAATCTAAAGCTGTTATAGGATTTGAGACCCAAATGTGAACACATGTAAACAAAGCAACAAAGGACTGAGATACTTAGAACTCTGTAGATTCTAAACTGATTTGAAACAATATCTGTGTCTAGTCGATGAAAAAATAAAAACTGATAATATCCTTAAATTGCGAACTGGAAAATCACAATCATTCTATCTCGCAGCAGAAGTTGGAACATATCAAAATCGAAGCACTCATAATGATTTTACTTGCAAATTATGGTGAAAAATGATGCGACAGAAGATATTTAATCATTTTCATGTCAATTTGATCCACGATTACAGCGCAGAAAGAAGAACGGCTTAAATTCCTTTCCTAGCAGACTGTACACGATCAGATTTCTATGAAATCACATGAGTACATTAAAGATAGGACAAATCAAAGCAAAAATTGATGAATTCATTGATTTAAGCGATGCAAATGTCGAAACAATAGATAATATATTTTCATAATAATTTGACGACACGATGAGAGACATTTCTTTCTAAGTCTTGAACCACAGCATTCGATACGATCTTCTATGGCAGAGACAAAAGAAAGGAAAGTCACAACTTATCAATTTCCGATTAATCCAACCCTTAAAGCAGATAGATTCTATTTATTTTTTTCCTTCGCACAATGAACGCTGTTCCGATTTCTATGATATCATGACTGGATTGATAATTTATTGATAACTGTGTCATTATTTAATTCGAGATCTTCGCGAATCAGCATCGAAACGAATTACGGTTACGTTGCTTCTGCATCCACTTCCTAGCAAACTGCAATTGATCAAACACTGGAATGAAGGACTCAATAACATTACGCACCGGTATTGAGAGCCTAGTCATTGATCAAGAAATCAACTATATCGATGAATTCAGTTAATAAATTGAGCGTTTGATAGATAACACATTCCAGGATTTAATTATAAATATAGAAGATTCTTTCTCCAACTCTTGTGAATGAGTTTGAAACTCGATCAGATTTCTATGAAACCACAAGTGCCCGTTATCCTTTAGAGAATAATCAATACATTTATGGTTGGCGCCATCTACCCAGTACATGACCCAACAAAGCAATAGTCCAATATTACTATTCACCTTGACACTGACGCCACCATCAGTCGCGGTAAATGTTTCACTCTGCTATCAGCTACTGAATATCGGAGGATCGATCGAGTGAAATCCTCTATCCGAAAAAATTTCTCTAATTCCAATATCCATTGCACTATCAGGTAAGAGTTGAGATATTTCTACGTTATAATTTTGTGCTTAAAAAAACATGATGCTCGTTTATCGTTTCTAACTTGTCTTCTATTAAATGACCACGGTATTTGCTGTCTTGAATATAAGTATTGGGGAACTTTTTTTCTTCATGCTTATCACTTAGCCCCCCCCGCACTATTTCAAAGGGTAATTAGGTAATATGATTTAGCATATGATAAAATCCTAAATGCAATCATGTTTTGACCACATTTTAATTAAAATATATAACTACCTTGACAATTAATAACCGAACCGCAATCATCCGATCAAATAATAAGGTATAGGTAAACTATCTGCTGCGATGGTGTGATGTGCAAATAAATGATTTACATTAACTAAAAACTTTAATCATCTAATCGCCATCATATAACTTACATAACATGCGTATGTTACATGAATATTGTGGTTACCTCTCCCTCAATTTGATTATGAAATATCCTATAAAATGTTTTCTTGTTTCATATGCCTTATTTTCATAATTCATTCCATGCAACTGACTTATCACGTTTAATCGTCGACATCATATTAAGAAATTAGAATCTGTAAACATATCTGTCATCACTATAAGTACTTTGAAGAATTTATCAGAACATCAAGCGCCCATCGAAGAACCAATTGTGATCACCGCTTTCATCCTACTTCCGAACGCTTATGCCATCCTCATTTCCATAAGTCACTGTTGCCGTATTCATTCATCCGTGTGCATATCATCTTTTCTTTCTTTTCTTTCTCTTTTGTACATAAAGTTGGTACATAAGTTGGTCAATAAACATTCTGAGTTCTGAGAGACAGAGAGAGAGATGCCGACAAATCCTTCAGACTAAAGTCTATTACTTCATTCATCAAATTCATCAAAGAAGTAAATTGTGACAGAGAAATTATTACCGTGTAAGATAACAGAAATCGGCACGATTCGGAACGAAACCTGTCAAGAACATAGAGTTATAGATTCTATGCCGATTGTCCCTCATCTTGTCTAGAGAGGACAATAGATGACTAGGATGGCACCAATTGGGATGGACTAGCGACATGGGGGTCTACTTCAGGACTTTAATTTGAGATGACTTCTCACACAAAAGCCGTGGAACCTATAATTTTCACGCAGAATAAGATACAAATGAGATTATTAATTTCTTTAGTTTATCAAACGTACAATATTTGAGTGGCGTCATGTCAGCAACGACTTCAAGAGGCCACTATAAAACATTGACTGAATATGAATTAAATTGGACCGTTAACAAAGTCATACAGACGATATGAAAGAAAATAATGAACATTCATCTATTCACGCCACAGGACCAACAGACTTTATGATTCATTCATCCATTTTTGCATGGCTGATCTTCATGATACATTGCAATACGATCCTTAACAGTGGATATTCCAGCATGCTTCCAGACGATTCTAATAGGTGATTTTGTGATATCATTCATCATTTATTTTTGTCAAGCATGTCATCTGAATTTCATAAATTTGATAATCGTTTCGTCAATGAATTATCTTTTACATGTTAATCAAGACATATACCAGTCTCACTATATTATTAAGCTTCCTACTTGTTTGCCAGTTATGAAGAATTTTCTGATCAATTCGGCAGACAATGGTATGAACCTTTTCGTGATTTCTTCATCGTCCACATTTATCACTGTGCGGTTACACTCATTTCAGGTACAATAGATTGATGCGAATGATATTAACCCAAACCGAGAATTGCATGTTGTCGTTGCATGCGTCCAATGTAAGTAATTATTAAGTATTGAAAGCACAGAATTAGACAGGTCGTCTCTTATTCTGTTTGACTAGACAGGAAAAATCGGAACAGGTACCGTTAATGAAATGACACAACTCAGCTGACATACTACCATAGCAATCGAACAATGGACAGCCATCCCAACTTTACACACGCCACACCACATTGTGCGAGTTTTCAATGATGTTTATCAACCGGATCACACAGCAAAGACACGCAGTCGATGTCAAGTTATGCCGAGAAGTTTGTGAACGTTCTTTCGTGCGCCTGCTAACTTTTTTAATAATAATGATCGGAGGGCGCAAGATTATCGAGGAAACGTTTGCGCAATGATCTGAATTCTTCGAATCTGAAGGAATCGTGACGATCGGATAATTTTGAAGGAATTCAGAGCAATCCGCAAGAGTCGCACGACTATTTTTCCTATCATTGTAAGGTATTAAAAATTTCTTTTTGCCCACTTAATAAATTCCCTCATGTGCCATCGCTTTGAATCAGTCTGCACTTCTAGCAAAGTGATAGGCTCATACAATTTAATTCTGTGATTGAAAATCTTCCTTCTGATGGATCCACAGGAAGAATAGCGAGCTATAAACACTGAATAACACATTCAACAAATGACTCTGCTTTCAATTCATTGTTGCCTTCCGTTTGTCCAATACATGTTTTTCATGTCCGGCTTAGATTAATCGATATATAATAATCCGACCTCTATGGTCAACAACTACATGCATATGTGCTCGATAGCTATGAAATTGTGAATAAAACGAATCGGAACGCGAGAAACAATGCAAACCGATGGCACATGGAAATGTAATCTTTCCCAGAAACAATCGAACACGTCTATACGGCTCAGTAACTTTCATGATCTCTGATACGTTTTTTACACAAACATAAAATTCGAAATGAACAGATAGCATGCCTAACTATCAGGTTTAGAATTCGACATGACAATGACACTTACCGGCTTCAAATTCGAACCGACCTCATTCCATTTGCTAAAGCGTTAGCTTTCATCACTTGCACGTGTAGTATTATACGAATGTATAATAGCAATGGCCGATTTCTTTCACCTAAGCGATGTTATTCTTGCTGCAGATTATTACTCAGATGATTGCCTCCTTGCAGCGGCCAATCAGACGAATCAGTCTAATGTGAATTACCAGCACGAGGGGCTGGCGCTTGCGTGCAACTTGCTAGGCCAATTTGGATCATATTATTGTCAATCTATACAGGTGAGATACAGCTAATGAGATATAAAAGAAGACGCCTAACATTACTTTAGGATTCTTAGAATCATCTTAATTTATCCTTACAGCTTTTAAATATTGCCCTCTCAACTAGAGAGGAATCTGCAATTATTAGCCATTATGGCCTTATCTTGCAGTCTTACCCCCTACTGAATAGAATAGAAAAGGCGTATTATTTATCACAAATTGGAACATCCATCAGTTACAAGCGATTAACTTAGTACACAATGAAGCGTCAAGATTCAAGTCAGACGTTGAGAAACCTGAGAACACATTATTATAAAGATATTTACTCATAATATGGACACTCAAAGATGTTTGATGTCTCAAGGTGAACACAATTTGGTCACTACACTTGGCCAAAACGTTCATGCAAAATAGAATGCTAACACATGGTCTAACAAAAGTCAAAGCTTTCAAAAACAAAAGTGAATGCCTGCTTTTCTTGTGTTTGTTAAAGAATCAGAAAGGACAAGCTATCTTTGCACGCCTTTCCACTTATTAGCCAAGCGACAACAAAAACAAAAAAAACCGACGGACGGATATATTCGATCTTACCGGCTTACCCCCCCCTTATTCAAAATGTGCCATAATCCTCAGAGTACAAGAACAAGACATTGATAGTACTCGACTCAGTTCTTCCATTTGGTAATTCCTGCTCTTCAGTACCCTTAGAGGATGAAGAAATTTCTGCTTTCAATGGAATTTCGAATTCAATGGAAGCTTTAACGCAATCCATGAGAATGATTCACTAATTTGAATACCCCAAAATGTTCAAAAACTTCCGAAGTGGGAGAGAAATGTCAAGAAGGGCCGACGGAAGATGTACTTTTTGGTTTTTAATCACTAAGTGACAACGTTTTCGTCATAATAGAGGAAAAAAACCTTTTTCTGTCACCAATAACCAACAAATAAGATGAAGCTCCTCCTCCGCCGTTTGATTTTCGGTCAAGTTGAGTGTTGCTGGTGGTTCGCATATAATATCAATTCTAATTAGAAATATTCGATGCAACTGATGTCATAAGATAATATCCCACATTCGTTGCATAATTAGACCTCCTCA